>APFE031488542.1:44650-59584 GCA_000404065.3 Pinus taeda
AAAGAGGACCTGGTAACTGATCTCCATTGCACTATAAATTGAGGCATTGGGTCAGTGGCCAGAGAGGTTAGAAGCTGAACTTTTGAGGGTAAATGCTAGTGAAATCAAGACTTCCTATTTGAGCTTAAAAGGAGAGATCACATACCTTTTTGGCTTCATTGGGGAGTGAGTGAAGCTTGTCAAAGTAGAGGAGACTTCTTGTTGGACCCTGGGAGGAGCTTGTACAGTGTCAAGGCAAAGGTTGTAAAGTAATTCTTCTTTTGAATTAATACAATCAGACTCATTTTTATCAACAAGTATCTCATGTTATTTGTTTCATGGACTTCTTGACTTTCATGTTAAATATGTTTTATGATATTGGCTTTTCAGGTGCTATTTAATTTGTTTTCCTTGTTTGTGTTTGCAGGTTCGCGACAAAGGAACTCATTTGGATCAAAGGAGCGAAGGCATCTCCAAACTTGCGTTGGACATGAGGTAGGCCTTAAACACATTTGTTTGCTATTATTTATAAAGCGCATTTAGAGAAAGATAGTGTCTGGTTGGTTTGTTTGTCATTATGTCTTCATTAGATTCTAGGAAGGTCTATCTTGTCCGCAAGATCGACTCATTCCGCGTGACAGTCCACATAATTACATAAGTTTCATCTCAATATCAAATATAATACAAGGAGCACCATTGATGTCACTAACTGGCTCAATTTACCTCCAATTGCAACACTAACCATAGTGCCCCACCCCTATGGATATGAGACCTTTGGGTGGCCCTAATTCTATGAGAGTGATCCCGACTTTGATACCATCTATAAAATTCTAAGCACAAGCACAATCATCATTGAATTTCATCTTCATGATGTATAATTATACCATTTGGGCCATCCATATGTTCCTTAAAGAAAGAGTGGAAAGATGATTTGGGAAGCTAACTACTGTCAGTTTTCAAGGCACTTTTGTCATGGAAAAGACAATACTTTGCTCAAAAGTATTTCTATTGGACAAAACTTCAAAAAAATGTCAACACATATATTAGGTCATGCACAATCAGTGCCATTTCCAAACCAACCATTAAGAATTAAGACTTGTACACCCTTATTCCTACTCTTGAAAGGCCTTGAGAATCCATCTCAATGGACTACATGTTTGGTATTCCTTCAACCAAGCAGGGTAATGGTTGTGTCTTCATGGTTGTTGATTGATTTTCTAATATGGCCATTTTGACAACTTACAAAAATAATATTCAAGTAGAGGAAAATGCAAAGTTGTTATTTGAATGGGGGTGGGTACATTTTGGGATACCACGAACCATCATATTAGATTGGAGAGTAGGTTCCTATGCACAATCTAATCACGCCTCTAGGAAGTGTTGGACACTAAGCTCACCAAATTGACTGCCTTCCACCCCTAGTATTATGGCTAGATGGAGGCCATAAAAAAGATGATCATATATATCTTATGCATGTACAACCCAAGCATCCATGAACATGGTATTAAAACCTCCCCTATGTTCAACATAAATATAATATATCCATCCATATCTTGATTGGAAATAATACTTTTTAGGTGGGCTTGGGATTTCAACCATTGGCCCCTATTGATGTAGCACCACCCCTTGCATCCACACAAGCATAATATTCTCATGCTCACTTTGAGGTTGAAAAATCCACCAAATTAATTGAAAAGATTCAACACCTTCATCAACAAGTCCATGATATTCTATAGAAAGCTAATACTAAGTACAAGTAGTGCCATGATCAATATTGGGTGCCATACAAATTCCAAGGGAAGACAAAGTTTGGTTGCATTTGCAAAATTAACCCCTTGCATGTCTTGATTGAAATCTTTTCCCACCTTTCTATGGACCTTACACCATCACCAAGGCTATGGGTGAAAATTCTCTTGAGCTAAATATTGCCCCCTTCCATTGCCTTACACCCAATGTTCAATATGGACCTCCTTTGGCCATACATTCCACCATTATTGGACACATCAAAGATAGTGAAGTAGTTGACATTGTGAGAGTTGAATTTTGACTGCATGGAATAAGAAATCATTGATCAAATCATGGACACACATATTAAGGGTACTCACTAACAGAGGACCCATATTTATCAGGTTTTCATATCAAGGAAACTGCTATACCATGGAAGTGCCTCACCCATGACCATGCTCAGTAGAAGTTTCCCCATATGATGGGGAAAATCAACGCAATGGAGACCATTGATTCATAATTGGGGAGGACTAATCTAGGTTGATATCAGTGACCACCCTCCTCTTCCATTAGCTAAAAGCACAATTCTCCAACTTGGTAGTTTTTTTTTTTTTTATATTTTTTTAGATCTTGAACTTCCAGGGCCATTTTGAGGCCCTAAACTACAATTTTTTTTGTGACTTGGAATGGGCTCAGGAAATATTTATAGGCTCTAGCCTAGGTTCAATAAAAAATGTACATCTAAGATAGACCTTTCCAATGAGATACTAAGTTTTCCAAACATATATCAGATGAAAAAGTTACGACCCTAGGAAGTTGATGTACCACCAAACCCAATTGGGGCCATAAACCTTTTGGAGTGTTATCTCCTAAGGTTAGGTTTTTCGATGTTTATGGTTTATTCATTGCTTCTTTTTGTGAAAAAGGGTCTTTTGGCCTCATTATAATGTACTCTACCAATATGTGTAGCTATCAAATCTCTTCTCATAGATAAGCTACCACCATTCGAGCGAGTCTGTTTCATTCCACATTTTTTTATATAGTTTCAACACATTCTGTTTATTAATAGAAGTAGAGATTTACAATATCTTTATTGTTCCTTTATAATTCTATATTCCATTTCGTTCCCTTCATAAATCCAAATCAATAATCATGTAAGGTAGTGTAAGATATCCATCCACATAAGCACCTTAGTTGAGGAAGTGCTTATGCATTAAGTTACCCTTTCCTTGGCACCATATATTACTACCCTTTTTCATTTTCCTTTATTCCCTTTTTTATTTCATTTCATTTAGTCCTTCTTTTCTTGCATAACTATTTCATGGCATATCATACTTTGGATAGTTTCATTTAGTCCTTTGAGGCTATTTCATTGAATGGGACTTGGGTTAATGAATTCATATTGAAGGGGAATTGCTTGAGCTTTGGTTTGGATTTCCAATTCTCCTTAATATCCCTTCATTTTTATTTTGGATTTTGAACTTTATATCTTGGTATTTCCTTGTTTATTTTTGGTTGCATCAACTTCAAGCTTATATCTCCTTATTCTCATGGGAGTGTGAAGCATGAACATTTTTTGTGTGACATATGCCAATCAATCATAAGAAGGATCATGGAAATTAGGAGCAATACAAAATGATAAATATGGGTTGAAATATGGAAATTTTATACCTTTCAAAGCCCTCTAGTAGTCCAACTTAACTCAAGAGAGACAACATTTATCTAGAAGATAATGGTGACCACCAATGTAAAACAAGGAAAAAGGCACAAATTTGGAGTATCATGATCCATTGTTTGACTCAACCAATGGTTATTGCTTTCATGTCAAATACATAAGGCATAATACATGATATGAAGCAATGAAAATATGTACCTTGTGTATGTCAGGCTTCATAATTGTCAAGTGCCTGTTAAGGGCTAGATAAACCCAATGTTAACCCTAAAATCCCTTATTAAGTCCTATATATTGAGTTATTACATTTCTATTGTTATATTTTCATGTTAGCTATAATATTTCACTGTACCCTTTCATTATATTTGCACCCTTTTCTTTCTATATATATATCAAGGAGACAGTCATAGGATCATCAAATATTATCTTATATATTGTATACATTATAAAAGGAGGTTTCCCCATTGAAGTGGATTGTAATTATTGGATTATTATCACTTTAAAGGCATATGGTTTATAACAATTGGTATTAGACTACGATTCTAAGGTTTTGCTGCTTCAAACAAGTCATCTTGGAATTTTGACTATAATTATTATTTTTCTTTTATGGGAAGCTTTAGATCATGAAATTTTGGGATGAGTAAGGAGACATCTAAAAGTACTTGTGATCAAAATTTCAAATTTGTTTCACTATAATTTGGGAGATATATTGTATGGAAGTTAGGGTTGTTGAATGGTCCTAAAATTAGTCTCAAAAAAGTGATATTGGAAAATTCACTATAATTTTTATTTCTAGGAAGACTCAAGCCATGAAATTTTGAGCTTTTTTGGGAGACTCTACATGTACACATGATCAAAATTTCCTATTCTAGTTCACTATCATTTTAGAGATATACCCAATGGAAATTAGGATTTGTGAATGGTCTTGAAACCAATTTCATATGAGTGATTTTGGCATTTTCTCTATAATTGTTTTTCTAGAACACTTCATACTAAGCAATTTTAAGAGACAATGGGGATATCTCTATGTATAGAAGGTAAATATTTTGGACTCTAGTTTGTTAAACTTTTGGAGATATACCATGTGGACATTAATATTTGTGAATAGTCATGAAATCAATTTCAAAGGAGTGATCTTGGAATTTTTGTTGTAAATTTATCCTAGAGAGGTTTCAAACTGTGAATTTTTTAAGAATATGAGAATATATACTGAGGTAATATAGATAAAAGAAATTAGAATTGCTTTTGAAAAATTGGATACGTGGCATGCTATACAATTTCACTTTTGGGAAGAGGCAAAAAATCAACAAGTTTTTGGAAGCTACCGTAACTTTCACTTGCCACATCGAATTTGGCCAGACCTATGGAATTGTAGAGTAGACATATTAGAGAACTACAAGACATAATTTGATATTCATAAGGGTTGAAATTTAAGAGATATGTTAAGACAAAGGTTAGCCATCCATGTAGTTAAAAAAATAGGGTTTTGTAAGGAATACAACTTACCATTGGCATAAGTTTTGATTGGATGATCTATTTTTCGTGATTCAAAGTTGTGATCAAGAGAAAAAAGAGGAGAATTATTATTTACCCACATGGCCACTAAGCGAGCTTCACAAGTTACTTCACCACTTAAACCTATAAAAGTTCATACATGTCTCATGAATAAATATAACATGTCTAGTACCCTATATACAAGTTGGAAAGTCAGTTGTCATAGGTGCAATGAGAAGTAAAAAGTACAGAACAAAGATGGAGGAAAAAAAGGAAGAAATACAAAAATTTTCCAAGGTGTAATACCAAAATCCATACATTCCATGGAAATATTTCCCCAAAGAGGATTCTAGAAAGAGATATGGAGATCCAATGAAATAACACAAATCAAGAGAATAATTGTGTTGGAACTCAATCACATATGGGGAGTATTTTGTCACAGTTGGAGAGCACAAACATTAAATCACAAAACTGTAATCATAATTTTTCACTCCAAGATCCACATCATTATGGCTTCAATTCAACATCAAGGAACTAATTCATTCCAAAGATCATTATGAGATAATTTTATGGTGATGATCCTATAATATGGATATTCTAGGTGGAGAAATACTTTGATATATAGCAAATGACAACTTTACAAAAGATAAATATTACATCCATATTTTTAGGACAAAGATCAATTTGTATGGAATCAATGGCCTTGCAAAAGGAAAAAGGATTGTATTCTAGATTGGTCCATTTTTACAGAGGAATTGATAACACATTATGTGGATATTAATGAAATAGATTCTTTAGTCAATCAACAATATTGTCCAGTTACAAAGCACATTCAACGATTCCAAATGTTGAGTCTTAGGGTAAATAACATTTCAAAGGATGATTTTTTATACCTCTTTATGGGAACTTTAAAGGTAATCATCCAACATGAGGTGCATCTCTTTGATCTTAAATTCCTAGAGCATGCTTTCTATTTGGCAAGAAAAATTGAAAGTAAAACTATGGCTACTAGAAGATTGGTCACTTACAACTACAAAAAACATCATGCTCCCTTTCCTAACCTCACTCTATAGACAAGGTTGAAACCTCAACAAATGGATGAAATAAGAGAACAAGGACTATGTTTCAATTGTGACAATGAGTACAATAATGGGCATAAATATCGTGAAAAGAAATTAGTCTACATAAACTATGAAGAAGAATAAGATCAAGAATTGGAACTATCACAAGATCTAGAACTGAAAGAGAGTTCTCCAACAATATATTGTCATGCATGATCTGATATCAATACTTCAAAAAACCTCAAGATTGGAGGATGTATCAAAAAAGAAAAGGTTATTGTGTTGATTGATTGATGTAGGAGCATTCATCTCAGAAGAATCATTGTATTTTAGTAGACATAGTGGGGTCTTGTGTTTTAAGGAAGTTGGTTTGCTAAGTGTTGAATTAATGTAATTATTAAGGTTTTGAGTGATTTTAATGAGAGAAGCTAGAATAGGGTTTTAATTAAGTATAGTGAGGCATATTTGTAAATGTTCTTGAATGTAGGAGAACATGATAGAATCATGATAGTTGAGAGATTGAGAGATTTGAGAATTAATTGTAAAACTTATATTAGGATTTAGTTCATGATTTTGTGGATTAGAGAGGATCCTTAGAGATAAGGAAGAGACTTTAGGATTTTGTTGAGAAGGTTATGGATCTAAACTAGGAATTGGTTGTAGAATCCTTTTGTATAAATGTAAGCCTAAAAGGCATAGTCAGGGGTTAGTTGGTTAGTCAGTCAAGATGAGAGTTAGATAGGTTTGATTGTAAGCCTATGACAGGTAGGAGAATAGAGGCCACTGATTAGAAAATCATGCCATAGAGACATAGAGTCTCATTATGTAATCATTTGTTTATATATATATATATATATATATACTATATAATATATATATTATTATATATATATATAATATATATATATATATATATATATATATATATATATATATACAGAGATTCAATTCCTAAATTGTGTAAGTGTGTGGTTTGAGTAATTGGAGGATAAATTGTGTGAATTAGAGGTTCTGCATAGTATATGTATGTAGGTGGAGTTAAGGAAGAATACAGAGAAGAAGTGAGGATGAAGGATCATGTCGGATCGTTGAATCCAATTGAAGGATCAAAGTAAAGTTTGGGAGTGACAGTGATTAAATAACATGCAGAGTTAAGCTCAGGAGAGAGTTGTGTGGCCGAACAACAAAAGACTAGAACCCTAAAGAGAATCGAAACCACAGAAGAACATTAAGAAATAGCGTAAAGGTCAAAGAAATGAAGTGACGATGAACGCGAACTGTCGGATCCTTGAGATCGACGGATATTAATGTCCAAAGAAAATGGTGGAGGAATAGAAATGGATTGTCAAATCGACAGATTCATTAGATCGACGGTAACAACAACTGCGGGGAATAGAAGTGTTCAGATGTCTAGATTGTGGTTGAAGTCCCACACTTAATCCCAGCAGTCAAACTCATTTTCAAATGCTTACATCACAGTTAATTGCCGGGGATTAAGGTGTTTTAATTCATGTGCTAGTTTAAGACCTACAGACCGTAGATTTGATGACCTCGTATATCCAACGGATGTCGGGTCATAAAGTGATCAGACGTTAATATTAGAATGGACCTGAACATTTATAGATTAAGGATTTATAACCCTTATCAGCTCCATAAGGGCGGGTAAACGTCGTGCAAGATTCTGTGCGATATTGTTGTGGACTGTCGGATCAAATGGGTTTTGATCTACGGCGCAAGATCACTGAACAAATCTATTGATCAAGGAAGACATCAACCATTGGATTAAAGGTAAGATCGACGGTGGAGATTGAAGCCGATAAGGCTTGGGAAAGAGCGAACCCAAAAGTTTATCAACACGAGTTTAAATCTATTTGGGTTACGGAGGATGGATGGAGATCACGTGACAACCGTTGATCCTATGGAGTGAAATCAACGGTGGAGAGTGAACCTGAATAAGGTAAGAATCGGTAAATGTGCAAAGGTTGAGGAAAGGTGAAAAGGTAAGTTTACATGTGTTTTATGTGTATTTCTATTATACGAAGGTTATAATAGAAATAAATCGGACTAATGTATTTTGGGTTAAATCAGGTTAAACCAAAGTTTAACCATGGGATGGTTAAACAAGCGGATGTTAAGAATTAACTAGAGGGTTAAGTAATATGGGTTAAGGATTAATTAAAGTTAAATGAAGGTGGAGTATAAAGTCCGGATGGAAAGGTTAATGAAGGTTTAGTTTATAGAAATTCAAATGAAACGTTTCCACATGAGATTAAATGAAGGAGCCTTAGAACTTAATTAAGAACATTAAACCTTGATTTAGGAAGGTTTTTACCATGGATCAGGTGACTAAGGCTTAGGACCAGTGACATGTAATTTTATTTGCATAATTTGGGTGTTGTCGACTTAGGCTGGCATCATTGATTCAGGTAGTACACTTAACCTCATTAATTAAAAATTGGCAAAAATTCTCAATTTATTTTTATATCTAGTGCAAGTATTTCAAGTATGATAATAAATGGAGGTACTGTAAATTATTTAGGAAAGTGCCAAAGCATACAGGGGGAGTAATTGTTGGATATTCCCATGATTCCAAACCAAATGGGTGGTGTTGATGTTGTATTAGGGGTCTAATGGTTAAAATCATTGGGGCCCTTAATTTTCAAGACTTTTTCATGAAACTTTCCTTAGAAGGCAAGGAATTTGAGCTTAGTGGTATCCAAAGGAAACACTCTAAAGTGATAAGCTCTAATAGCATGTCAAAGTTACTAAAGGGACACCGTGGTGTAATTACACACTTGTTTTCATTAGATGTTCAAATATCTATCTATCTATCTATATATATATATATATATATATATATATATATATATATATATATATATATATATATATATGTTATATGTATATGTATATGTATATGTATATGTATATGTATATGTATATGTATATGTATATGTATATGTATAGTATATGTATATGTAATATTGTATATGTATATGTATATGTATATGTATATGTATAATGTATATATCTATATATATATATATATATATATATATAATATATATATATATATAGATATAATATATCTATATATATATATATATATATATACATAGGTATCCTTTTACCTAGTGGATCTACAAAAAATTATCAACAATTATTCCCATGTATTTGGATAGATCCTTAAGGGTCTTCCACCTAGTTGAGATCATGACCATGCCATTCATTTACAACCTGGAAGTGTACCACTTAACATTATTCCTTACATGTATCGATATGCACAAAAGAATGAGATTGAGCATATGGTTCAAGAAATGTTACAAGGTGGCATCATTCAACCTAGCCAAAGTGCTTGCTATTCACCAATGTTGATGGTTATGAAAAAACATGATTCATGGCGTATGTGTCTAGATTACAAAAAGTTCAACAAAATGACAATCAATATAAGTTCCTATTCTTATTATTGATGAATTCTTAGATGAATTGTATGCAACGATTTTATTTGCTAAGTTGAATCTCCATTTTTCATATCATCAAATCAAAATGAGCCAAGACGACATTCCTAAAACAACCTTTAGAAAAAATGAAGGTCATTACGATTTTTTGGTTATTCCATTTGGACTTATTAATGCACCTTCAACATTTCAAAGCTTAATGAATTATATTTTCAAACCCTTGTTTAGAGAATTTGTGTTAGTATATTCTGGTGAATACTAATCTACAACAAATCTTGAGAAGAGAATGTACAACATGTTGAGAGGGTATTTATGCTATTGAAAGTGGAACAACTATATGCAAATCCTTCCAAGTGTTCCTTTGGGGTACACGAAGTGGAATATTTGGGTCATATTGTATCTAATAAGGGTGTCAAATTGGACTCTAACAAAATTAAAGCAACGATGGAATGACCAACCCAAAAACCTTGAGGAAACTTAGAGAATATTTAGGATTGATATGTTTACTCAAAGTTTGTCAAGAATTATGGTCAAATAGTAGGACCTCTAATAATAATATTGAATAAGGAAGAGTATTCTTAGACTCAAGATGATCTGAATTTATGAAGGAAATGAAATGAAATACTAAAGTATAACAAAAACACATAGATACAATAAAAAATGACCATTATTAATAAATGTAATGTGTTGAAACTATAAAAAATGTGTAATGAAACAATCTTATCTATAAGAAGATATGTGACAATTACACACATTTTCCAAAGCACATTACAATGAGGCCAAAAGGCCCTTTTTAACATAAAGAAACAATGAGGAAACCCTAAACATCCAAAAACCTAACCCTAGGAGATGAAATTCCAAAAGGTTTGTGGCCCCAATGGGGTTAATTGGTATGTCATCTTGTTGAGGTCATAATGTTTTCATACGATCTTTGTTTGGCACACCCGGTATCCCATTGGAAATGTATAGCCAATAAGTACATATTATAACTAAGACTAGGCTAGAGCCTTCAAATATTTTTTGGTTCCCTGAAAAATCAAGAAAATTTCGTTTAGGTCCTCAAAAAGGTTTTAGACATTTAGCACCCCAAAAAACGTAAAAAGACTGGTAAGCTGGAGAACTATGCTTTGAACCAATGGAATAGGTGGGTGACCATTGATATCCACTTGGATCAATCCTCCCACCTTATGAATAAATGGTATCCATTGCATTGAGTACCCCCATCAGATGGGGAAACTTCTTATGAATTTGATCCTAGGTAGGCCACTTTCCTTGGTGTAAGAGCTAGCCTGCTTTGACAACCCAATAAAAATGGATCCTCTGTTAGTGAGTGCCCTTAACTTGTGTGTCCATGATTTGATTAATGGTTTAATTTTACATGTAGATGGGGTTGAGATTTGTTAGTGTGAACTACTTATTATCTATAATGTGTCCAATAATGGAGGAAAATATGGCCAAAGGAGGTCCACATTGAACAATGGGTGTAAGGCAAGGAAGGGGTG
Source organism: Pinus taeda (assembly GCA_000404065.3). Taxonomy (NCBI): domain Eukaryota; kingdom Viridiplantae; phylum Streptophyta; class Pinopsida; order Pinales; family Pinaceae; genus Pinus; species Pinus taeda. Next base: position 55,542 of record APFE031488542.1, read on the forward strand.
AATATTCATCTCAAAAGAATTATCATCCACAACCTTCATACTGGTGAAAAAGTTTCTTTCATTATGGTATTGTAATGCAATGTTTATGAAAATGCAACCAAGCCTTTACTCCCACTTAGAATTTGTGTGGCACTTGATGTTGATCATGACAATTTTTGTACTTAGTATTGAGATTTTGTAAAATATCATGGAATTTTTAATGAGTTTTTTGAATCCATTCAATGAATTTGGTGGCTTTTTCAGCCGTAGAGTTATCATGGGAAGATTTTGCTCGTGTGGATGGAAGGGGTAGTGCTACATCAATAGAACCCAATGGTTGAAATCACAAGCCCACTTGAAAAAGGTTGTGATTGGTCAAGCTATGGAGGGATTTGTTGTAGCTATGCTGAATGTAGGGGTGAATTTCATCCCATGCGTGTGGATGCTTGGAGTTGCACATGCGTAAGATATACATGATCATCTTATTGACGATCTTCATATGGCCATCAATTTAGGGGTGGAAGGAAATGGATTTGATGAACTTACAATGACTAGAGGCTTGAAAAAAATTTGCTTAGGAACCTACTGTCTCAATATGTTATGATGGTCTATGGTATCCGAAAATGTACCCACCTGCTTAAAGAAAAACTTGGCAACGTCCTCTATTATGATATTCTTTTTGCAGGTTGTCAAAATGGCCATCTTAGAAAATCAATCAACGACCACAAAGACAAAATCATTGCCCTACTTGGTTGAAGGAAGACCAAACATGTAGTCCATAAAGATGTATTCTTAGTGCTTGGTGGGATTAGGTAGAGGGGTGTATAGGTGTTGCTTCTTAATAACTGGTTTGGCAATGGTGTAGGAAGTGCAAGATCTATTATACTTGCTGACATCCTATAAGAGTTTCAAACAATAGAAATACTTTTGTAGAACAATCACTATCTTTTCCATGATAAAGTGTCTTGCCATACGACTCTAGTGAGCTTCCCAAATCATTTTTGCATGCTCGCTTGAAAGAACATAGAGATGGACAAGATAGTATAATAGTCCATCCTGAAGATGAAAGTATGTGATGGTCATTTTTGTGCTTAGTATTTGGTATATGGTAGTAAATTTAGGTTCACTCTTAGAGAGTTAGGGCCACCCCAAGGCATCATGTCTAAAGGAGTGGAACACAATGTTTAGTTCCATAACATGAGGTCAACTGAAGCAGTAAGTGATCAGATTTGTGCTCCCTATCTTATATTTGATATTGAGATGAAACTGTTGCAAGTATGTGGACCACTTTAGATGGTGGTCTGTCTGTAATTTTCCTTGGCTCTGTATAATTGCAGAGGCTTGTAATGAGTGTGGATGACTATCTCCTTCACGATAATACAATGCTTCCATTGACAACATACTTGTACAATGGAATACATTTATTTTTCATTGGTGGAGTATTTAAAGATGTCGTATGATAATGTATCATTATGGTCTGCCATCTGATGATTTTTCCCACAACATAGTATGAAGCTGTTGAAGCCCCGAAAATCGGGTCTACAACAAGGGGGATACCCACCTAGTCCGGACCTTGGTTAGTAGCTCCTTTTCCGTTTGGTATAGTGGGTCTGACTGGGGATATGGGACTAGTTTCCCAATTTATGTGTGTGTGTGTGTTGAGAATTGATATTTCCTTCCTAATAATTTCTAAGTAAAAATGCTTTTATTCTAAATCTAATGCAATTGTATTCTAATGAATAGAAATATCTAATTCTAAAACTAACCTGGGATTTAATCTTTCAGTTATGCGATCTAAAATGATTTCAAATGGCAATTGGTAATAAAGATCATTCAACTGCTATGAGAAAAGAATTCAATAAAGATAAACCATTTCGTATAAAAAGTTAGACAAAACAGTTGCGGAAAACGTATCGCATAATAAGTTACTCATATATTAAGCATAAATAAATAGCTATCGCCGTACAAAAGTGCCAAATGATAACTCAAGCATTCAAGCATTCATATATAAATAACTGAACATGAATATCACTGTAACACATAAGTAGAAATAGTTAAGAGATAAAAGTACCATTTGTAACTAGTTCTACTCATGAGCTTCAGCAATAATGACTTATCTCTTCTTAATCCAACATCTACTAAGAGTACAAAAGTGCAACATCAGTAGTAGATATTAAACGCAGATATCAATAAATCTTGTTCGATTCATTCATCAAAACCTCCTCAGAGGGTGCAAAAGTGCATGTTCTGAGGACAAGTTTTTGACAAATTTCAGGACCCTTCTCTAAATGCATGAGAAGGGTTTAAATACTACTAGCTAAATCTAAAAATAATTTATTACAAAAATGTAGGATGCGGTTTAAATGACCATCCTCATTTTAGGCAAAAATAAAGAAAAATTAAAACTAAAATTGAATTTAAAACTAAAACTGGAAACTAACTATCTATGTATCTGTTCCTTGTATTCACAAGCGTTCGACATTTGCTTGAGGAGAGTTGGCTGGCCGACTTCCGACTTTAGCTGTCCTGTGAAAATGGAATCGGCAAGTGCTGGCTCCATTTTCTCAACAAAATTAATGATACATTTGAGAGTCATGCACTGGCTGTGTGGTTTTAGCAAGTACGTCCAGTAAGAATCCCAATTCAATCTCGTTAAGCTTTTGATGGACTCTGCTTTTTCTTGAGCCTTCTGTCTCCAGCTTGTCTGTAGGTGTTGTACATTTGGTAAATATTTACATACCACTTGAAGATATCCTTGATAAATACCATTGGTTTTAGAATTTAGGTTTTGCCTTTCGCCTTTAGCACTTTTTCCTACAAATTTCTGGGCTTTCAAGCGATTGAGCTGTTACACTGAAATTTGTCACCATGACTATCTGCAGTTAATATGGCTCCATCAATAGTCATATTATCCTCCTTGTCAAGCCTCATACCTATGCTCTTCATGTAAAACTTGAAAAAGAGAGAAAGTCACTTAAAAACATGTTTATCTCTGGGTACGCAGGTTCTCTCTACCTTGCCTGCGTGTATGCACTCCAAACACACTGTGCCTGCGTACTTGTATGCTCTGTAAGCCAAAGGATGGGTGCGTACCCCTGTAAAGGTCAAAAGGCGCGAGTTTCATCTTAAAAAAAGTTACTTGTGGTCACTTCTAGAGCCTTCTAGAAGAGTGTTTGACGTGTATTGAGCGCCTCCAGATGGTTCATGCATCCCTATGATAGAGGAACTTATTCCATCAAGAGAGGAGCTACCCCATCCAAAAGAGGGAGTATCCCATTGATGTTGGAACTGAATAACTTCCTCTAGAATACTATAAATACAGGCCATGGGCCAAAGGAGGGAGAGGTTGAAAGCTGAACATTCTAAAGGGTAAATGTTGCTGGAATTAGGACTTCCATTGTTGACTTGTGAGGAGAGTATCCTTCCTTGTTGCCATATTGGGAGTGGGTGAGCTTGTCAAAGTAGAGGAAATCTCTTGTTGGACCCTGGGAGGATCTTGCACAACACCAAGGCTCAGGTTGTAATGGTTCCTTTTTTGTTTCCTTAATACAAATAAGTCCATTCTTCTCAATGATTTGTTGTTAATGAATTATTTCATGTACTCCTTGGTCTATGTGATGAATATGCTTTGTTTTATGAAATATTCAGGTGTTATGTGATGAATGTGCTTTGTTAGTGTATGCAGGTCTTAAAGTGAAGGAGGAGCTCATCTGGATCAGCAAGGCTGGACTGCTACAACAAGCGTTGGACCTAAGGTAAGATCAGAAAACACTTGGTTCTCATAGAATGATGTATGTTTAGAGAAGGATTGCTCTTGTTTGGTTTGTTTGTCACTAGAGAGTCTTAGACTCCTAGGGAGGTTAGGTTTGTCCGCAAAAATAACTCTTTCCGCATGACAAATTGGCGACTCCACTGGGGAATCCATTTTTGGGTTTGATTTTTCCTTTAATCATTGCTTTGATCTGAAAAGAGTCTTATTTCTTTTGCTTTTTGGTTGCTTGACTGTGTTTTTGGGTGGCTTAGCTTAGGGTCAGATTAGAACTTAGTTTTTCTTTGTTTTACAG
>APFE031488555.1:3007-24611 GCA_000404065.3 Pinus taeda
GATTCCACATGGGAGGATGAGAATTTTATACAAAAGTATCCAGAACTACTCAAGCGTTGAGGACAACATTTTTTTCGAAGGAGAGGGCATGTTGGGTCCTTATAATACTAGTGATTACCCCATTACTATGGTAGTTGTACCCCTTATTAATATTGTTGTGCCCCTATTGCCCCCATATTGTTATTACTGTGCCCCATAGAATCCCTCTATTGTTATTTTTGTGGCTTATATTATTATTTTTAGGTCGGTTGGGTTATATTGTGACTCCTTAGACTCCTATATATAGAAAGGAGGTTTTGTCATTTGAATCATCGAAGAATTTTTCATTTATGTAATGTAAAGGAGGTTGCCCCCTCGAAGAGGCTGAATTATAAGGCGTTGTTCTATATTTTCTATTTTTTCTTGAGCTGGTTTCATAACAGATTTTCTACATTTGTAGTAATCCAAACAACAAATTCATTGAACACCATTTAAGGCATAATTTCGTGGGGAAAAGTAATCACAATTACAGCTACATATGCAATGATGAAATGACACGAGGAATGCTTCAGAAGAAGATTCCATAGATTAATCCAATACAGGAAGCCCCCCTTCAATTGTGGAATCTCCTTATTAAATTATTAATTATGTTTTACATGTCCAAATCTATCCAAGTGATCAAGTTGTTGCTAACCAACATTATTAGTCTAGGAAGATTAAAGAAATATCACATCTCTAGATATTATAAACTTATTGTTCACTTCATCATAGAGACAATATTCTTTGGAGGTGTCTGAGTACCCTAAGAAGATACACTTATGTCTCCTTGCACCGAGATTGCTTCTTTGTTCCTTAGGTATCAAGGCATAACAGGTGGAACCAAAGACCCTGAGATGTCTCACCAAACGAATGTGGCCATGCCACATTTCATAAGGACTCTTGTTTTTTATAACATTAGATGGACACCTATTCTTTATATACACAACATACAGAACTGCATTAACCCAGAACATCATGGAATTTACCATATTTAAGATTGTCCTATTCATTTTTTCATCTACTCCGTTCTATTGGGGATTATAAGGCACAATTATTTGATGTTTGATCCCATATTGGTGAATATAGTCTTCAAATTCATTTGAAGTGTATTCTTTTCCATTATCAGTGTGAATAGAGCCAATATGAGATTGTGCATCATTTTCAATCCATGCATGAAAGTTATTGAATGTTTCAAAAGAATCAGATTTGTCTTCAATAAATAAACCCAACACATTCTAGTGTAGTCATCAATAAATGTCATCATATATTTATTACCATTTGTAGAGGGAACAAGCATTGGACCATATAAGTCTAAATGAATGAGTTCATTTTTTCTATTTTCTCTGGAATGAGAGTCATGAAAACAATGTTTACTATGCTTTCCTAGAATACAAGCATCACATTGATTAAGTTTCCTAGGAATTGTACGCAAACCAGTAACATCATTTTTCTTCAACAAATGAAGGTTTTCATAGTTAAAGTGTCCAAATATAGCATGTAACAAAAGACTTGACAGAAATGTATCTTCATCATAGCGAGCACTGTATGAAAAGTTTTGTGCATGAGTAGAGGTACCTTAGAGCTTTAGAAGTATTTCTTCTTCTATCCCTGTCATGACAAGGATGCTTTTCTGACCCCAACCTTGCCATCAAACATATGAATGGAGTTTCCTCACTGGTGGATGTGGACCAAAGACAACAAGTTTCTCCTTAGCTATGACATATATAAGACATCATGCAGAAGAAAATATGGAAGACCAATTAGTTTGATCCTGATGTTGCCAAGCCCCGATGGCTTGAGTTTTGAATTTTCTGCAAAGTAAATTGCTCCATCAACATTGTTGGTGAGTTATTCAAAAAAATATCTCCTAAAATTCATGTGGCAAGTTGCTCTTGAATCAAGCAATGAATCATCTTTCCAAGAAGCAAGTGAAGCATTAAATGAGTCTTCAGATACTCCATTATTGCAACGTGGCAAAACATAGTGAGTGGATTCAGGTGCTTTAACTTTCCCTTTGTCATTGGTTTTTCCTTTGCCTTCATTTCTTTCCTACTCAATTTTGTCCCAAGACAACTTACATGTGGATGTATCATGTCCATCTCTATTGAATCATATGCAATGAAGATCAAACTTTTATCCTTGGAACTGTCTTCCCCCCTGCCTCTAAAATTCATCCTTCCTCTTCCTCTTCAACCACCTCTTCCTCTAGAAGAATATTGTGCATGATTCTTCTCTCTATGTGCAAGACACAAAACTTCTTCAGAAGACTGAGGAGCTATCTTCTCAAAATCCTTCTCTCTCTCAAAAAACTTCTTCTCAAGAGAGTCAAAGGTAATCTCCTTAAGGTTTCCACTAGATTGCAATGACTCAAGATAATGTGATTAGGTGGGATATAGTGCCTTGATATAAGCTATGAAAGGAATATCTATTTCAACACTAGTATTTTTTATATCATGCATAATGGATCTTACTTCTGATGCTAAGGCAAGAGAGTCATCATTTTTTAATTCAAGACTGAACAACATAGCCATTGATTGAACAACTTCAAGTTCAAAGTGTGAGTCATACAATTCCTTCAACTTCTTTAAGGATTAAAAAGCATTTGAAAATGGAGAAATATGGTGACTCACATCTTCATTTACCAAGGCTGTAATCAAGGCATAGGGCTTGATATTCTTGTTTCCCCAAATGGCAAGCTCATTATTTGAAGTGGGCTTTACAGGTGCATTGTCTCCTTGTCCCTCACAAACCTATTTCCACAATTAATTGATAATGAGCGTGTGTTTTATCTTCCAGGATCACTCGGGATAGTTCTCTTTTCCAGAGAGAACTACTCCCACAATGGAAATTAGTGAATGCATCATAAAAACTTATTTTTGCTCAAAATACTTCACAAAAAGGATTGATGTAAAAAAAAAAAAAAAAAAATCAATTAAGAGTTTAAACCCTTAATATTCCTCCAAACTCCATGCAATTTCATACCATATAAATAATATACCAAACATTTGTTTTTCAAAACCTTCATTTTATAAGCCATGACCTTATAAAAATCACTCAATGTAGTTTATATGCCACTTATACCACCAATAAGTTCACCATATACACACAAAATAGTCAACATATACGCACAATATTTAAAAAAGGAGTGGACATACCATTCATCGCACCATTTTCTTCAACACAAGACTGCTCCAAGGCTGCAGCATGCACCACAAACACATTGAGAAAGATTTACCAATTTGACCTATTTTTCCGGGGTAAAATCCTATAGATTACTGATAATTGACCCTTGTGATTCTTAATCCCTGCAATATTGCAATCTGACCTTCTTGATTTTTCAACTGATGTCGATCTTCTTTGTGATAATTTTGAATGAAGTTTGATGGAGAAAAATATAGACATTTCTACAAGTCGAAACTCAGTTTTGCAATCCCGCACAGAACCAATCACTCTAGCAAGTTCAATACAAAGGTGCCTATTTGTTGAAGGTTTTTTGAAGAGATTTTAGTAACTTAGCAACAAATTAGGTAATAGTATGAAGAGAATTCAATGCAAAATTAATGGCAATGATGATGTCCAGTCACTGAGATACATGAAGGTGAAGGCGAGAGGTAATCGACACCTTCTCCCTAGGAGCGAGTTTTTAATTGGAATAGGGAGTGGGAGGCTCCATTAATTGCTGGAAGAGTCTACACCAGCCAAGTTATACGTTGGATTGATTGTTGAAGCCTTTGTGAGACATGTAGAGACGAATCAGGTAGAGAGGTCGTAAGTGGTGATAAGTTGTGGGAATGAGCGGGGGCTCGAATGTGCATGAAATAGGCATTGATGCAGTACACAGACACAGTCACACTCTTAAAAGAGACTTGACTCTAGCATATACACTCTTAAAACATACTTAAATACAACGTATACACTCTTAAAATAGACTTAACTCCAGCATATACGCTTTTAAAATCTATTAAAAAACTTCTCAAGCTCTTAAAACAAGCTTACCACACGCCAAAAACCATTGAACTTGAACCATTCAATGCAACATCTTGCTCCGGTCTTCACATTGATTCAACCTTCTACGCACCAAGTAGAAAAGTAATGCCTCAATGCAGAAATTCGACCCTTTCAACAATAGGAATATGACATGCAGTCTCGACCAATCCATTCAACAACAATGCACAGGATTTTGCTAGAATATGGCAAAGGTGCCAGTCTACATAAATGAAGAACAGAGGCAGGAAGGAGTTACAAGGGCAGGAAGGAAGTCAAAAATGGGGTTAACTCTGATACCATTTCAGACCAGGAGGCAACTCCTCAAATCGATTGTGTTTTCTCATTAACATGAAACATGGATATATACATGGAGAGGGGAGACTATTTGGTTTCATCTCCCAATGTCTCTTTGTCTTCCAATTCTATTTATTTTCCTATTTACATTATTTACATGGATTTACCTAATCACAAAGATTAGGTGTGAACATAAATATTTCAACTAATTAGCATATAATTTACAAAATCAACAACATATAAGAAACTTACATGTAAAACAAAGAAATATCTTACTTGTGATTTCAAAATCATTGTGCTTCCATAATCCACACTGCAAACATGTTGGGGACGACTCTCCACTTAGCTGTAGATTTAGCTGCACTATGGCTTTCTACAATTGGCCACCCTTGAGCCCTCAATCAACTACATCTACTAATAAATCTCTCATATCCTAAGATTTTTTCAAGAAAAAAATGTCCCAAATCCTCGTTCTCATCCATTAAACAAAACAACTTATTCCAAAAATAGAAAGAAATTCTTCATACACATAATCCATGTCTTATTATGCAATTTCTATTTTTTTTTGTCTTAATTTTTCTTAACTTAACTTTTTTCTATAATTTATTTATACTTATTTTAGTCATTTACTTTTATTAATTTTGATTTTGTTTCCATGAATTTATTTTTATTTTTTAATGAAATATTTTATTTATTTATTCATTATTAACTTCATATTATTATTTACTAGCCTAGATCCATCTTAACACTAGATCTATCAAGCACCGAGAGGGATCAAATCTCTCAAGGTGTAAACCTATTTTTTGATTGCAAAACTTGAGAAAAGGTTTGTACCTCGAGGGATTTGATCCCTCTAGACGCTTGATAGATCAGGTATTAAGATAGATCTAGGTTGGTTTCAGTCGTGTGTGGTCATACAAAATTTCTTGAACATCTAATTATTTTTATCATTTTAATTTTGCTAAATATGTCTCAGATTAATTTGGTCAATTTAATTTAAAATTTGCTTAGTTACCTCAGTTTGTTAAGATGAGAGAGACTGTTAGTAACTTGAATGATGAAAATGATGAAATACAAATTTTGAGTGCAAAGAGTCAATGTAACAATTTTGATAGATAGAAAATGTTAGTACTAAGAATATAGTCAATTACAAACAATTTTCATTGCAATCAAACTGAAACTGTTTTCTTCTACTGTTCTTATTGTCACACCTATTAGTTTTTCCATTTTCACATATATATATCATATGAAAAGAGTAGTTGGAATCATAGACCATTCAAATATTTAACTCGAGCTACTATAGTAAACAACATACCTTGTCTCTGTTTCTCTCTAATATTAATAGTAGTTTTCACAAAATTCAGTCATTGTGACTTATGGAGTGTTAAACCCCAAATAATTTTCAATGGTAGTTATTTTCTATTACCACGTTTGAATGCAAAGTAATTAACAATGTTGAATGATGGAAAACGGGAATAATAAGAATGTACCCAATAATAAATAGTTTATAGTTTCAAGAAGAAAACATTTTGGGTAATCAAACATTTTATTTAGGATTTAAATTCAAGTATTGTATTTATGGTTGAATTACTTTTAGGTGCTTACACTGAGAGAGTGTGTGCATGTTTTGAGGGTGAGAAGGAGAGACAAGGGGAGATAGAGATATAGATGGGGGGGGGGAGAGGGAAGACGAGAGAGGCAAAGAAAGGGAGGGAGAAAGACATATAGATATGGAGAGAGAAATGTTAGAGAGAGAAAGAAGGGGAAGAGAGAGGGAGGGGAAAGGGAGGGAGGGAGAGTGTGCATGTTTAGGGGTTGAGATAGAGAGATAAGGAGAGAAAATGACATATAGAGATATAGATAGAGGAGGTAGAGATGTGCTTACACTAAAATCAATGCACACTATTAATCTAATTACTTTGAAATTAATGTATATCATACATCTTGTTGCATCAAATCAAAAATCAACATCTACACTAAGAGCGGTGCATCTAGTACAAACAATCAAATAGGATTAGAAATCAACATCTATACTAAAATGAATGCATCTAGTGCAACCAATCAAATAGGATTAGAAATCAATATCTACACAGAAACCAATGGATCTAATGAAAGAAATAAAATATGATTAGAAATCAACATTTATGCTGAAATCAATGCATCTAGTGTAAGGTATTACATATGAGAGAAAGTGACATATAAATTGAAATCAATGCATCTAGTGAAAGCGATCAAATAGGATTAGAAACCAATATCTACACTAAAACCAATGCATCCTGTGCAAGCAATCAAATAGGAGTATAAATCAACATTGACACTGAAATCAATGCATTTAGTGTAAGGTATTAAATAGAATTATAAATCGACATCTACACTGAAATCAATGCATATAGTGCATGTGATCAAATAGGAGTAGGAATCAACATTGACATTGAAATCAATGCATCTAGTGTAAGGTATTAAATAGAATTATAAATCAACATCTACAATGAAATCAATGCATATAGTGCATGTGATCAAATAGGATTAGAAATCAACAATCACATTGAAAATCTAAAATATTCATAACTTTCTAGTTCTAACTGTTGAGCCCTAGAACAACCTCTCTTCTACATACTTTCCTAAACCTTTTCTCTTCTATTTTCCCACACCAATGCCTCATAAGCTATCAAAAGTTGTTACATATTGATTTCAAGAGTGCATTTGAGTGATTTTCAAACTATATCCTTGTGTGTGCTATTTGATTTAGATTTTGTTCATCAGCTATGAAATGCAGTCATTTTCATTTTTCTGTAGGTTACAAGTGTCAGCAAGAGAAACGAGGCACATGGGAAACTCAGAAATGATCAACACATGGACAAGGTCCTATCTGTTTAGCCGAATTCGTGAAGAAAGGCATCGGTCAACAGAGAGTCCTACGTCAATTAGGACTCTGTTCCATCTGCAGGTCATCTCCATAATGCAATCTAATGTCCACTTTGCGTAGATTTAATGTTTATGGCAACCAAAAGACTGAACTTCCGAATTCTGACTCGTTCACGTGTCCATCGCTGAAGATTTTTCTCCAAAAGATAGTTATCTATTTCCTCTATAAGTATAAGCATTTGCAACACAAGTAGTTAGTCTTGATACTGTTGTTTTAGCGTTATTTTGCTGTTGTAACCGAAAGATATATCCTCTGTTTCATAATACAAGAACTCTATTTTCTTTTATGACTATTTAAAACGTGATTTGAAGTGACAGCGTATTAATCCAAGGCTATGCAGAGGGCCCCTGCTAGATGAGGTTTTTCTTTCATTTTGTATAGTTTTCATGCATGTTTTCCTTTCTTTGAACTGTACATCTCTCATGTTCTACTCATGGTATTAATCATTTTACTCATGTACATGTTTTTGCAGCATTGTTATATTTTCCACTAACACTGATCAATGCATTTCAGGATAGGTTATGCTCGAGCTTTTTAATGTAGTTTTTACATTAAGTGGTGATATGAGACTTGCTTCCTCTGTTGTGCTTTAGCTCTTAATTCTAGTTGTTATGCTTTGATTTTAGTGAGATTTATTTCCTGCTTTTAGTTAGTTTAGATATCAAGTTCTTCATGCTATATGATGATATCTCTAGTGCCTTTAGCTTAACCCCGTTTTCGAAGTTAATTGGTGAGCTATTGTGATTATAGGTGAACTAATTTGATTTTGCTTTCATTAGCTTGCAAGTAGATAGTTTAGATATCAGTCCTTCATGCTATATGATGATATATCTAGTGCCTTTAGCTTAATCCCGTTTTAGAAGTTAATTGGCAAGCTATTGTGATTATAGGTGAAGTAAACTGATTTTGCTTTCAGATAGTTTAGACATCAGTTCTTTATGCTACATGATGATATCTCTGGTGCCTTTAGCTTAACCCCATTTTAGAAGTTAATTGACAAGCTATTGTGATTGTAGGTGAAGTAATTGATTTTTCTTTTGTTATTCTGCAAGTAGATAGTTTAAATATCATTCTTTCATGCCATATGATGATATTTCTGGTGTCTTTAGCTTAACCCCATTTCAGAAGTTAATTGACGAAATATTGTGATTATGGGTGAAATCAGTGACTAGTTTCGAGCTTCTTTACTTTTTGGTTTTGAGTGCAGTAGTCTATTAGATTTTAATTCTATAATTAGATGGACAGCAGAGATAGTAACCTCATTGTTAGTACTTCATCTTTTGGTTGATTTATGTAGCTGCATGTTTACACTTATGTTGCAGTTTTGATTTCATATATAGCAAGTTTTGAGATCTTTGAAGTGCTAAGTTTGGAAATTACCATAAGAGGCATAAACCTCGTCTTAAATTATACATCCATACTTGAACTTTAAAAGTATTCTTAAAACCTTATACTAGGATTTTCGTTTGCATTAAACACTTTAGGAGACCAACAAGAACAAAACCCCAAAAACAAGAGAAAAACTGAAAATAATAAAGTAAGAAAGAGGTTGTCTTGCACATACAGTGCACCACACTTCATCAGTTTACGACTCCCGGATTGATAATTTATGTGGCAATTTAGGACATACTAAATTGAATAAAAATTTTGGCTCTATTGCCGAGGAAGTGTAACTAGGTAGTCTATCTCTTACATTAAAAAAAAATAGGGAAAAATTGATAATTTATTGAAGTATGCTCTCCTCTTGCACCTAGTGTGATCTGGAGGATCAAAAAAGAGAGTTATTAGTTCAATAATTTCTTGAGTATGCTCTCTTCTTGCACCTAGTGTGACCTGGAAGATCAGAAAAATTATTATTAGCCCAATTAAAAAAAATCATTAAAAATAAAAAATGACATGCATAGAGAAAGAGATTCTAGGGGAAGGTTTATAGCTAAGGGAAAAAGTTCGATTTTTACAACTCCAACTACTTCAAGGAATAAACAAGATACACCTCCATCCCAGAATCATACTCCCAGCCTTAGGATTCCTGGAATTCAAGGGGCAACAACCAAATTAGAAGATTCTCCCACACTATCTACTAAATCTGACCTAGGAGAAGAACCCTTCTTCACCTCTATAGGGGAACCTATTACAGTAAAAGAAGTAGAATCACCTAGAGAAGAAGAATAGGTAGAGAATCTCTCTCATCGACCATTAATAGAAGAACCAGAAGACTCTGAGGAAACTATCATGGCAGAAGAAGTACAAGATGGAGACTTTTCACTATTTGGAGGAGGGGGTAGAGGTAGAGGTAGAGGAAATAATGGAGGTGGTGGTAGAGGTAACAATGGAGGAGGTAGAGGTAATAATGGGGGAAATAGGGAAGGAGATAACTCATTTGGATTCTCTATAGTCGATGAAGAAACCCATACAACAATGAAAAACATTTCACCATCTGTCCTCCCAAACTTTTATGGATTGCGAAGTGAGGATCCTGAGAAATTTCTATTTGAGTTTGAAGTCTTGTGCTAAACCTACGACTATCTAGAAGACTCTCAAAAACTTAAACTATTTCATTCAACATTGAAAGGGGCTGCTCTGAAATGGTTCATGGGATTAGTCACTCAATCTATTAGGACTTGGAATGATATGAGACAAACATTTTTGGATAGATATCTAGATTACTGTATGCCCACTAATCATAAGGATGAGGTATTCAAAATGATGCAAAAAGAAGATGAGAACTTGGAGGATTTACTTGAAAGATTTTAATACAACTTAAAGAGATAAAAAATGAACAATTTAGATGAGGAAACCTTGGAAGCCCTTCTATTGAAAGCCATTAGAGATGAATGGATAGATATTTTAAACATGATGGGGAAAGGAGACATTTCTCAACTTCCACTAATTGACATAGCAGAACTATGTGTCCATCTCTCAAGGGGAAAATCTAAAACTGGAAAAAGGCCTAGAGATCCTTCTCTTATTAGAGCAAATAAATCTGCAACTGGATCAGTAAGTAGGGAAGAGATTGGAAATATGCTTGATGAATTCAAAACTCACATTTTAGGGAGCCTTAGTGAACAACTAGACACCCTCAAAATACAAAACAAGCAGAAAATAGAAGTTGATGCCTTAGCCATATTTTGTCCAAAATGTAGAAAGAAACATGCTCTAATGGAATGTCTCTTGGATGCAAAAATTGTAGAAACATGTATGATTTGATCAGAAAGTCATGAGACCAAGGATTGTCCTTCAATCTAAGGACTCAAAGGTGTCTTTCAGGAGGACCCAAATTCAATAGAATCTCTTTGTTTTGTTTCAAGAATACCTTGGCAAGGGCAACAAAATCAAGGATTTAACAATCCTATGAATTTTCATCCCCCACCAAATTGGAATTCTTGGCAACAACATTGGCCCCAACCTCAAAATCAGTATCAATCTCAATCATGGGCACAAGGGGTACAAAATCCTTATGGGATATTTTCTCAATATTATCAATATCCTCCATCTTATCAAGGCTATCCTCTTCCACAAAATCAACAACAAAATCCACAACTTTCAAATCAAAGCCCACAACTTTCATTGCCATTTCCACAACAACAACCTCCTCAACAAAATCAAAATCCTCAACTCTTGCTTCCATTTCAATAGAAGCCAAATCAACTACCAACCCAGCCATTACTGAATCCTAACAACAAAACCCTCAAAATGCTTACATGGTAGAAGGACAACAGTTTCCTACCTACATGATTGTTCCTCTAGATCATAATGATGTTCAACTTAGATCATGTAGGATTTTAGAAAGGGAAAAACCTTCTATAGATGTTCAAGAGCAAGACGTTTCTGAGGAGGATTCTCTAAAATTCAATAAAAGTTTTGAAGAAGCATCCCTTCAAAACCCAACCATTCAAAAATAAAAACAAAAAGAGTCAACCCCAACAACTTCTATAGTTGAGCAACCTATATCTACGTCCACACCTCCTTTCCCTGAAAGATTACAAATTGAAAATGGGGTGGAAAAACAAAAATTGTTGCCTGACTATGATTTCCTAGATGAATTAAAGAATGTCTGTATTAAGATTCCCTTGCTACAAGCCATTAGAGAGATTCCTATTCTAGCAAAAACAATAAAGGAATTGAGTATCAAAAGACCAGGTAGGAAACCAAGAGACACAATAAGAATCCACCTGGTAGGAAAAATAGCAGATATCATGATGGGAAAGATTACCATGCAGAAATATGTGGATCAAGGTAGTCCAATTGTCAAGACACACATAAATGGGATAGAAATTCCAAATACATTGATCGACTTATGGGCTACTATAAACATTATGAGTAGATAGACTATGGAATAGCTTAAACTTCCTAATCTTCCTTTTACACCTACCTTACCGCAACTTGCAGATAGATCAGTAATAAAACCAGATTGTGTACTAGAAGATATTTCGGTCTCCTCAGATTCTTGGGAATATCCAGTAAATTTCATGTTTTTGACTCCTAAGAGTAATCTAGGAGGGCACCCAATCATCTTAGGAAGACCTTGGATAGCCACAGCTGATGTTTTCATTAGTTCTAGATTTGGGGACATGTACATTTCTGATGGTAGTTCAATAAATAAATTCACTTTGTATCCCCCAACAAAAGTAATTACATGAGTAGGAGACAATGAATGAGTCGATGATGAAGATACTATACAACCTGTCTTTACTCTCTCCGTAGTTAGTGAAAGTCAAACCTTGAATGCATCAGAAAATTTTGAAACATCTTCAGAATAGGATCACACACAATTTCAGTTAGATGTTGATATTGAATATTTGACATCAAGGCAAATGTCTCTCTACTCTATGGAAGAGTTTGGCAGTTTTGTAGTTGAAATTTTTCTAGGTAAAACATTGAATATTAACAAAAATTTGGAAAAGTTACAACAGGAAGAGCTAACCAAAATCTTGCAAAAGCATTGTGCTGCATTTGCATGGGAGCATACTAATATGAAAGGTATTGACCCTAAGACTTGCATTCATCATATCTATATTGAGGAAAACAATAGACCAATCAGACAACCTCAGAGAAGGATGGATCCATGTCTTAGGGAGATTGTGAAAGAAGAGCTCCAAAAGCTACTCAATGTAAACATCATTTACCCAATTTCATATAGTCGATGGGTTTCTCCCTTGGTGACAGTACCCAAAAAGAATGGTAAATGGAGGGTGTGCATTGATTACAGGGAATTGAATAAAGTGACTTTAAAGGATTACTTTTCTTTGGCCTTTATCGAGCAAGTATTAGATACATTAGCAGGCAAAAAGTAATTTTCATTTCTGGATGGCTTTAGTGGTTATAATCAAATTTAGGTAGCACCTGAAGATCAAGATAAAACCACATTTAACTGTCCATGGGGAACTTTTTCCTACCGATTGCTTCCTTTTAGATTATGTAATGCACCCACAACATTCTAAAGAGCGGTACTAGGAATTTTTTTCTGATCTAATCCATGATTGTGTAGAGCTATATATGGATGATTTTACAGTTTATGGTAATACATTTGAAGAAGCCTTAGAAAATTTGGAAAAAGTCCTTATAAGATGTAAAGAAACAAACCTTTCATTAAGCCATGAAAAATGCTTTATGATGTTTACTGAAGGTATTCTTTTGAGACATCATATTTCAGGGGATGGGATTAAAGTTGATAAATCAAAAGTTGAAGTCATCTCCAAGTTACCTATTCCAAATTGTCAAAAATATGTTAGAAGTTTTCTAGGATTCACTGGATATTATAGAAGATTTATAGAAAAATTTACCAAAATAGCATCTCCACTCTTCAAATTGCTTACAAAAGACTGTGAACTCAAATGGATTGCCAATCAACATTTGAAGCTTTGAAAACAAGAATATCTGAAGCACCTATCTTGAGAGGACCACATTGGAAGCTTCCTTTCCATATTTCTACAGATGCTTCAGATATAGCTCTAGGAGCTATGTTGGGAAAAAAATACTTGGTTCCTTATGCCATTTACTAGACCAGTGAAAATTTAATTCCCACTAAGTTGAATTATACTGTGACTGAAAAAGATTTTTTAGCTATTGTTCATGCAATTAATAAGTTCAGACATTATATAACAGGCCATGAAACTTTTATTCATACTGATCATTCTGCAATTAGATATCTAATGAAAAAACCTATAACTAATGGTAGAGTTACAAAATGGCTCCTACTTTTACAAGAATTCAATATTACTATGTTAGATAGACTAGGGAAACAAAACACAGTTGTTGATTTCTTATCTAGGATTCAGAATATCAAAGAAGATTCTCCTGTAGAGGATAAGTTTCCTGATGAATACTTATTTTCAGTAACTACTAAGACCCCTTGGTTTGCAGATATGGCTAACTATTTGGTTACAGGGAAACTAACTCCACATTTATTTCCTAGTGAAAGAAGAAATATTATTCAGGAGAGTTCAAGATATTCATGGATTTCTAATGAATTGTTTAAAACAGGGCCAGACTTTATGATCATAAAGTGTGTCAGGGAAGATAAAATGCCTGATATCCTCAAAGCATGTCATGATGAATCATGTGGTGGACACTTTGCTGACAAGAGGACAACCTATAAAATCCTTTCTTTAGGATATTATTGGTCGTCCCTCTTCAAAGATGCAAAACAATATGTCAAAATGTGTGACAGTTGCCAAAGGGTAGGGAAACCTACCCCCTCAAATGAGATGCCATTGCAACCTCAGGTACTCATCAAACCCTTTGAAAAATGGGCTTTAGACTTTATTAGACCTATTAATCCTCCATCCAAACATAAAAGGTATATATTGGTATGTACTAATTATGTCACTAAATGGGTAGAAGCCAAAGCATTATTTTCTGCTACTGAAAATTCAGTTGTTAATTTTATTGATGAGGACATTTTTACTTGCTTTGGCATTCCAAGAGAAATTGTGACAGATCAGGGAAGTCAATTCACATCCATAATGATGGAGAAGCTGATGGAAGAATACAAGGTCAAGCATAGAAAATCCATTCCTTACCATCCGCAAGAAAATGGTCAAGTGGAGTCCACAAACAAAGTAATTGAAGGCACCATTACCAAGACTTTTCATCTACACAGAAGCAATTGGGCAGAAAGGCTTAATGAAGCCTTATGGGCCTACAGAATTACATGGAGGAACACAACAGGAGACACTCCCTATGAACTTGTTTATGGGAAGGAAGTTATGCTCCCCATTGAGTTCAAAGTTGAGACCTTCAAGATGGCAGTTCAATTGGGAATGGATCTATCAGATGCCCAAAAGAATAGGTTGGAGCAGTTGAATGAATTAGATGAGATCAGACAAGAAGAAATTCAAAGAACTGATCTAGTTCAACATCAAAGATCTAAGTGGCATGAAAAATACATCAAGGAAAAAAAGTTTCAAGAACAAGATTGAGCATTGCTATTTGATTCCAAGTTCAAATATTTTCAAGGGAAATTTCAGACTCATTGGTTTGGGTGATGTGAGATTGAAAACGTTTTCAGCAATGGAACTTTAAGAATCAAAACAATTTATGAGCATCAAACTCCTCTCATTGTGAATGGTCACACACTAAAGATCTATCATAAGCCACTCTCAAAGGAGGAGTTTATCAAAATTTTTCAGGATAATTCTACAATGAGGTTGGTGAAGAAGAATCCTTCTTCTCCACCAGCCTAGTCTTTGTTCTTTTCATCATCATCTAAAAAAAAAATTTATAAGCCTAAAAACCAATCACTGATTGGTAGTCTTATACAGAAAAAACAAGGCGAAAATCAGAAGCTTCTGACGTCCTATATTTTCCAAAAAAATCTCTCTCATTTCACTCATAGTTGTTCATTTCATTCCATCTCGCCACCACATTCCACCAATAAATTCCTTTCAGTTTATCTTCATATGCACCTTTCCATATATCATTCATTCAGTCATCTTTCATTTCCATCCATCTCCATTCATTTCGCCAAGTCATATGATATTCATTATGTCAGTTTCCGCAGCCAAATTTTGATTCCGCAACTAATCATCTGTTACTCTACAGTGACAGTCAAGTGATTAGCCAAATAATGATAAAATCAAGATGCAGATATGGAAGATGAAAATATTTTGAAGATGTCAGCACCTAAAAACACCTACAGAGGCAGCCAATCAAAATTTTGCAAGCAAAAGAGGTATAATTCCAAGGTATGAGCAAAATCATTTTCAAATAGCATTTCAAACACATAATTTGTATAGTTCATGAATCACAAGCTCCATAATGTGTAATGATTTGATTCGATAGCCGCCTTTGCTCCACCATGTCCTCTGCATCAGATTCCGCCTTAACTCCACCATTCTCCGCATCAAATTCTAACGGTCTCATAATCCTCTTTCTATCTTAACTCGTACTCAGTCATACATTCACATTACACTTATTCAAATGACTAATCATGCAGATGTGAGCCAATTGACCACGGCTCTTTTCCTTTGACGCTCCACTTCGTAATCATTTTATGAATTCACCAACGTCCACTCTACAGCCTTTTATTTCAAACTCTGTTCAGTTTTGCCAGTCTCACTCTGTTTCCACACCTTCACACCGAGTTTTACGATTTTCAGTTCAGGGTTTGTTCCCACAGACCTCTGCTCCGTGAACCTACTCTCATTGCATGCTCTGTATTCCTCCAGCTTTGTAACCACTGGTTTTTCTACATCTTGCTTCCATTCTCTACTCATATAAATGTTCTTCTCCTGTGACCACTCATATAACTGTTCTGCTCCCATGAAACCATCATTTGTAGAGGTATTTTCGAAGTAAGAAGGAGGAATAGGTCATCTGGTAAGGACAAAGATGGATGGAGCTAAATTTATGGAGGTTTATCCAAAACTAAAGAGCATGTTAAGGAGATCAAGATGGTTGCAGTTTATTCAGAAGTTCAAGGGTCATAATAAGGAAGTCACAAAGACGTTTGCAAGATCCTTCAATGGCATGGAAGTTGAAATTTGGGACATCAAATTCTTGGTAACAAAGTCATCCATTGCAGCAACAACAGAGCTTCCACAAGAAGGAGAACCATGGTTTAAGAATAAGGACTTTCATGAAAAGGTCTGGAGGGGCATTCTACGTAACCTAGGTATGGACATATCTATTTTTAAATGAGTAATTCTTGTTTCAGCCCTAAAAGAAAAATGGACTAGTCTGATGTTGATAATTCATAAATTCATTACGTGTGAAGGAAGGTATGGCTCTATGTACATGTACCATATAATATTATTAATTAATTTCATGGAGAGTCAAACCATCAATCTTCCCTATTTCTTATTGAGTAGCTTGAGAAAGATGTCCACCATTGTGCAAAATAATCTAGATGATGTGGAGCCTCATCTTTATCATCATGGCCTTATTAAAATTCTGGTTGAAAATCAATTAAAAGAGAGAAGGGATACATGGGAACAATTCCTAATTAGGAATTTCTTCCAGGACCCACCTGAAATGCCTGAGGGAATCTCAACAAGAAAAAGTAGGAGAAAAGGAACAAATGTAAACATCCAAGATACTCCTACTAGTATAACCAAGGAAACCAGTAAAGAAGAAATGTTTTTTGAAACTTTGACTGAGATTAGAAAACAAGTAAAACAGAAAGCGAAAAGAAATGTTGAAGATATTTATTAGACCCTAGAACCTTCTTCGGAAGAAGAACATGTACTTTATGAGTGACTAATTCATCTTAAGGAACAATCAGCTAAGGCAAAAGAAAAAGGAAAGGAGAAACATAGTATAGAAAAGGAAGATACAAGCTCACATGGTTTAAGAAGGAGCTCTAGACTAAGGGAAAATTGAAGAAAATGCAAATCAAAGGAGCTCACTTCATAGACCTGGGAGGGGAAACACCAGATCAGTCACCAGAAATCACTCCTCCTGATCATAGTCCATAGTATTTGCCTCCTCCTCAACTAGATTTTGAAATCAGTCCAAGGAAGACCACACCAGAAATTGATCAAACTCAACAACAAATGTATGATTTTATTGAATCATTGGAAAAGATTGCAACAAAACAGGGAACTTCATCTAGTTAGCCTGGTACAGCTCAGGAAACTTTGATCCAATCATTAAAGCAAGAAGTTTATGAACAAGAAGTCTGGAACAGACATATCAAAAGGGAAAATGAGACATTGAATG
Source organism: Pinus taeda (assembly GCA_000404065.3). Taxonomy (NCBI): domain Eukaryota; kingdom Viridiplantae; phylum Streptophyta; class Pinopsida; order Pinales; family Pinaceae; genus Pinus; species Pinus taeda. The sequence continues at coordinate 20,394 of APFE031488555.1, forward strand.
AGCAAAACAAATTGGACAAAATTATCCATGACAACACCATGCTGCATTTAGGATTGTACCACAAGAAAAATAGGAAATTGAAGAAGAAGAATAGGAGGTTGAGCATATCCCTTATCAATCTCAAATACAAGTGCCTTATGATGAAACCTAGTATGACGGTGACACCAAGGAAGAAGAAGAAAAGGTTAGATGTATTAGCAGAAGTCTCAGAGCAGATGAATTGAAGGAAGGATAGTCATAGTTTTGGTTGCATGAGGACATGCAACATCTTCACAGTGGGGGTATGTTGAGCCCCAGAACTGCCTCTCTTCTACATACTTTCCTAAACCTTTTCTCTTCTATTTTTCCACACCAATGCCTCTTAAGCTATCAATATTGATTTGAAGAGTGCATTTGAGTGATTTTCAAACTATATCCTTGTGTGTGCTATTTGATTTAGATTTTGTTCATTAGCTACGGAATGCAGTCACTTTTCGTAGCTAACTCTTAATTCCACATCCGTTTTCATTGTTTTGTAGGTTATAGGTGTCGGCAAAAGAAACAAGGCACATGGGTAGCTCAGAAATGATCCACACATGGACAAGGTCGTATCTATTTAGCCAAATTTGTGAAGAAAGGAATTGGTTAAAGGATGGTCAATAGAGAGTCCTATGTTAATTAGGACTCTATTCCAACACGTGAAAAAGTACAAAATCATTCCTGGCAACCAAGAGACTGAACTTCTGGATTCTAACCTGTCCATGTGTCCATTGCTGAAGATTTTTCTCCAAAAGACAGTTATCTATTTCCTCTATAAGTATAAGCATTTGCAACGCAAGTAGTTAGTCTTGATACTGTTGTTTTAGCGTTATTTTGTTGTTGTAACCAAGAGATATATCCTCTGTTTCATAATACAAGAACTTTGTTTACTTTTATGAATGTTTAAAGTGTGATTTGAAGTGACAGCGTATTAATCCAAGGTTACGTAGAGGGCGCCTATTGGCTGAGTTTTTTCTTTCATTTTGTATAGTTTTCATGCATGTTTTCCTTTATTTGAACTGTATATCTCTCATGTTCTGCTCATGGTATTAATCGTTTTACTCCTGTGCATGTTTTTGCAACATTGTTATATTTTCCACTAACACTGATCAGTGCATTTCAGGATAGGTTATGCTCGAGCTTTTTAATGTAGTTTTTACATCAAGTGGTGATATGAGACTTGCTTCCTCTACTATACTTTAGCTCTTAATTCCAATTGTTATGCTTTGATTTTAGTGAGATTTATTTCCTGCTTTTAGTTAGTTTAGATATCAAGTTCTTCATGTTATATGATGATATCTCTGGTGCCTTTAGCTTAACCCCGTTTTAGAAGTTAATTAGTGAGCTATTGTGATTATAGGTGAAGTAATTTGATTTTGCTTTCATTAGCCTGCAAGTAGATAGTTTAGATATCAGTCCTTCATGCTATATGATGATATCTCCGGTGCCTTTAACTTAGCCCCGTTTTAGAAGTTAATTGGCGAGCTATTGTGATTATAGATGAAGTAAACTGATTTTGCTTTCAGATAGTTCAGACATCAATTCTTTATGCTACATGATGATATCTCCAGTGCCTTTAGGTTAACCCCATTTTAGAAGTTAATTGGCAAGCTATTGTGATTGTAGGTGAAGTAATTGATTTTGCTTTCGTTAGTCTGAAAGTAGATAGTTTAAATGTCATTCTTTCATGCCATATGATGACATTTCCGGTGTCTTTAGCTTAACCCTGTTTTAGAAGTTAATTGACGAAATATTGCGGTTATGGGTGAAATCAGTGATTAGTTTCCAACTTCTTTACTTTTTGGTTTTGAGTGCAGTAATCTATTAGATTTTAATTCTGTAATTAGATGGACAACAGAGATAGTAACCTCATTGTCAGCACTTCATCTTTTGATTGATTTATGTAGCTGCATGTTTACACTTTTGTTGCAGTTCTAATTTCATAGATAGCAAGTTTTGAGATCTTTGAAGTGCTAAGTTTGGAAATTACCATAGGAGGCATAAACCTTGTCTTAAATTCTACATCCATATTTGACCTTTAAAACTATTATTAAAACCTTAGACTAGGATTTCCATTTTCATTAAACACTTTAGGAGACCAACAAGAACAAAACCCCAAAAACAAAATAAAAACTGAAAACAATAAAGTAAGAAAGAGGTTGTCTTGCACATACAGTGCACCACACTTCATCAGTTTATGACTCCCGGATTGATAATTTATGTAGCAATTTAGGACATAATAAATTGACTAAACACTAACTTATATGTTTGTATTTGCCTTTGTGAGACTCTTTCTTCTTCACTCTCTCTCCACCTTCAATTCTATTTCTATCTCCCTCCCCCTCTCCTTCTCTCTCTTCCCTTCTCTCTCTCTCCCACGTCTCACTCTATCTGCCTCTCCCTAACTTTCTTTGACTTTCTCTTCTTTCCTCTCTCCCCCTACTATCTATATTTATACATCGCTCCATCTCTCCTTATTTCTAGCTCTATCTCAACCCCCTAAACATATGTCGCGCTCTCTCTCTCTCTCTCTCCATCTATATCTCTATCTCACATCTATCCCTCTTCCTTTCCCTCTATATCTCTTCCCTTATCTCTCTCTCTCTCTCACACACACACACACACACACCCACATCTATCCCTCTTCCTCCCTCCCTCTTTTTGCCTCTCTCTTCTACCACGTCCCCCACCCCATCTATATCTCTATATCCACTTTTCTCTCCTTCTCACCCCCAAAACATACACATCCTCTCTCCATATCAATCTCTCTCTCTCTCCATCTCTCCCTTATCACTCCCTCTCCACCTCTCTCTCTACTTTTGTCTTCCCCTTCCAACTCCATCTCTCTCTCCCCTTCTCTCTCTCTCCTCTCTCTCAAGTCATCTCTATTTTTCCTTCTTCTCTCCCACCTCCCTTCGTCTCTACCCCCATCATACACACACACTCTTTCCACCCTCCAACTCTGTCACTATCTCCCTCCCTCTCTCCTCTCTCCCCCCTCCATATCTATGTCTCCCTGTCTCTCTCTTCCCCTTCTTTCCCTATCTATATCCTCTCTGTTTCTCTCTCATCCCTCATCTCCTCTCTCCCTCATTCCATCTTCATCTCTCCCTTGTCACTCCCTCTCTTTTCCCTTCAAAATCCATCTCTCTTCCTCCCTCTTTCCCCCTCCTCTCTATATTCCTTTCTTTCTCTCACTGTGTCTCTCACCTCTATGTCTCTCTCCCACACTCTATTCCCCCCTCCATCTCAGTCTCTTTCTTAAATATGATCCCATTGTATTGTATTTAAGAAAGTATCTAAATTAATAAAAAACATAAATGGTTGTAAGATATTAAACCTATATTTTGGATCAATCATGTTAAAGAAAATACAATAAGGGGCTTAGGTCAGAAGGCTTTCTTTAAAGCCTCTAAAAATTCGTTAATTAAAAAAGAACCTAAAGAATGCCTTCTAGGTGTCAATCTTCTCTATGTCCAGGGAACCTCGGACAAGATTGCTCGGATACTTAGAAAGTATGACATTCCCTCAACCTTTAGGCCCCTCAACACCATTCGTAAATCCCTCCGGTCGGTGAAAGATCCCATTGACCCTAAAGACATGAAGGGAATTTACTTGATCCCTTGTTCTTGTGGGACCCCCTATATTGGGGAAAGAGAGTGCTCCATCCACCAAAGGATCAACAAACATGTAGTTGACCTAAGACATGAGAGAACCAAGTCCTCAGCGTTAGCAGAGCATGCGGAAAAGACTAAGCACCATGTTTGTATAGAGGAGGTCAAGGTTATTGCCAAGGTAGCGCAGTTCCATCACCATAAATTCAGGGAATCTATTGAAATTAAAAGAAGGCCTAACTGTCTCAATAGAAATGACGGCTGGAAGATCAGTGGTTGCTGGATCCTTGCCCTTTCTTCTTAATCTTGCTTTCCTCCCATTTTTTAACCTTTTAGAGCTTTTGAAGTTCCCCTTTATTTCCCTTATCCTTCTCATTTGAGCCTTATCTTTTCTTTCCTCCTAGGGTTTCTCCTTTGGCTCAGTGTTTTTCTAATAGTCCTGTTCTTGACCTTCTTGTTTTTTAGAAAATGTTGTTAGTTAATTTAGCAACCATAGAATAATATTTAATAAAAATAAAATAGAATAGCATTCTTGTCCCTATGGATTTAAATAAATAATAACCAAAGGAAAACTTTCTAAAAACCC
>APFE031488555.1:25397-44084 GCA_000404065.3 Pinus taeda
TATTCTAATATATATTTATAATGATAAAATGATTCATTTCGTATTTCAATAAGAATACTAACTTATTTAATAAAGTTTTTAACCCTTATCTAAGTCAACTAGTCATTTCCTGGTCAATTCTAGTTGTTGTCATTATAGCCGTTACTTTGATCTTGTCTAGAATGTTCTACTATCTATTTAAGATGAAAAGTGAAATCTGTTCATTCAACTTGTCCTGACGATGAACCACACTAGTTGGTTCTAAACGCGTCGACAAAGGTTTTCTTCATGTGATTTATGCCAAAACTCTACTTAATAAATGCTATAGATCATAGAAGCCTCAATTCAACAAAATACAATAACCAAAAAATTAAAAGAATCACGCACTATCTTTCCTTTATCATTGTTAATCACTTTTATTTCTCATCGCTTGGATCCTTGGTTAAGATGCATCTATCCTAGTTCTTTATAAATATGAAATAAATTTCACATATGTATATATAAAAGTATTCTCATTTTTTAATTTATTAAAACCTCCATTTAATCTCTATGAAAATATTGTTAGTAGTTATAACCATTTTGCTCTTAGATTTAATTAAAAAATGTTATAAAATTAAAATAAATAAAATATTTTTATGTTGAAATAAGTTATTGTTTTTAGGCATGTGATATTGATAAGACATGGTATTGGCCCATGGTATTGTCACAAGTAAAAGCCTAGATCCATAACATAATAATCCAATGTCTAGATGGCCCATGGTATGGATAAACCATGGTAGTATCCCATGGTATTTTAATTTTCATGTCTCCTTTCCCTCTATATCTTTTTCTTATGGGTATTTGGCCTATGGTATTGTAAAAAAACTACTTAGAAGTTAATAATATCCATGGTAAATATTCATGATCAAAAATCTTTTCATTTTCATGCTGTAAATATTAAGTTTTTATCTGCTTATTAATTAAATTGATTGATGGAACACATATATATTAATTGTTACAAATATATTGATTACATAGAATATAATATTACAGTATTATATGTTACCCAATATTTATAACCACCCCCGCCTAATAAATTAAGTAGTGGCTAGTGGAGAAATACTAATTAAAATGTAATATTATTAAATTTTACCTCATATTTTAGGTCACTCCCCACCCTAAATATTACATTCTACTCAATATTTCCCCTCGCTCCTACTAATTTTATTGAGCACCTTCCATTATATTGAGTTTACCTTCCTACAACTGAAAACCTAAATAGAACGAAACATAAATTTCCTGCTTATGATTACCAATTGAATCCTCCACTTCCTTAACCTATTTTCTTTGTTATTTGATGAATAAGTTAATTGATCTCCCTTTAAATTGTATATAGATCATTTTCAAAATTAAGTTTGTTAATATTAGCTGACACTTTTTTTATTTAAATACTTTTTTTAAGTAACATTACACATATCTTCAACATTTACAATATATATTAGCTGATACATATATTTTTTTAATATTTTTTAATATAAAATTATTTGACAACATCTTCCTTATATACTGAGCTATAAAAAACAATTATTTTATTATTATTATTAGTTGAATCGTTTAAATAATAAATTATATCCATAATATAAAATACTACGGTAATTAAAATATTTTTGGAAAAATATTAAAAGGAGAAATTGAAAATTATAACTACGGTAAAGAAGACAAGAAAATGCATCAAACAATTATGAAAGTAAGGAAAATTTTAATGAGAAGAAACACTTAAAAATGCATAGTAACACAGCCAGGGTTTTCATATTTTATTTCAAATGAAGCGAATCTAAGACTTTTCCATTTGGTTTCTTCGGCTTCGTCCCTTTAATAGTTGGACCAACGTTTTCATTTTATATTTTAGATAACCAAATCTAAAACTTTACCATTCAGCGTATCTGGTTCATCCCTTTTATAATTGTATTTGACCAACTATCCTGGATTGCTAATTGCCTTCGACTTCAATTATCAGAATTTTGCCCCAACATCAACCCAAGTTCCCAATGTAACTTGGAAGGTCTTCCAACAGCTCGGTTCCTAAAGCAAAATTATCAACACCTAACTTGAAATCGAACAGTAAAAGCTGCAACTAAGTTTTCTCAATGGGTGGTGAAAATCCCTGTGGATCTGTTTAATCACAAAAGAGTACATTTCTCTTAGAATTTTAAATATGTTCAGTTTTGTATGAACTCTTAGAATTTTGCAAGATGCAAACATTCCTATTAAAACAGATAAAACTTGCAGATTAAATGGCCACTCTAACCCGCAGATAACAAGAATACACAAAAACATATATACATATATCACAGCCAAATTTGTAGTGGGGAAGACAGCCCAGAAATGAAAAAAGATGACTCTCAAGTTCATAAAGCTTGTGATAACAGTCTAGTAGCATGCCAATCGAATGTATATGCGATTACACATAAATAAATCTTGTGATAACAATCGAGTGGTATCCCAATAATATGCATAAATATGGGATTTGCGTATAAAATGAAAAGATAAGCAAATTTAGTTCAGACTGTGAACTCTAAATGTAATGCCAATTAGGAACTTATCAAACCTGCAATCAATCTAACCAACACTGTTACTTTACATATCCCAGTGATAGACTCCAAGGAATTTACAGAAACCCTTAGAATATGTGGATAACTAGATTTTAGAGATGGTAATAATGGAAATGGGACATGAATACCATGTCTTTTATTATCATAAAATAAAGCAGAACATTACAAAGATCCTTGTTTGGAACAAGGACAACAGAAGTGGCCATTTACATCTACATTCATGGACTTCACTTCAAGATTATTGGTAGATAAATGGATATTTAAAAATAAAATATAAATAAAAATAAAAAAATCCTTCTAAGAGAAGTCAAATCGTCATCTTGATCTGCTGAACTGGAACTTGGAAACTTTTCAAGACCCATAACCTTTCCCATATTCATAAACCCATGTCGTGGTTTCTTACCAGTTTATCATTTAACTCCTTGCTGTGTAGGTAAGATATCAAGCATCCAGCCAATCCAGACTGAAGTGTGCCTCTACCACTTCAACTCTAAGCTCTGGAATAGCAGAGCTCTTGAAACGCATCCATTGCTGTCCAATCTTCTCATCACAGATAACATGCTTTAGATATCTCATCCTTCCAACTGAGTTAGGCAGCTTCCTTAATCGGGAGCACTCTCTCATGTCAAGTTCCTCCAGTTTCTTTAGTTGTCCTATCTCTTCGGGAAGTTCTTTTAGGCATTCACATAGCGAAATGTCCAGATATTCCAGCTTCCCAAGTTTTCCAATAGATGCTGGAAGCTCTTTCAAACCTAGACATGCAGATACGCTTAACATTCTTAAAGAGCCGAGCTTCCCCAAGTCATCAGGCAACTTCTGTAGAAGGTGACAGCTAGTGATAGACCACTTCTCAACTGATGACATGTCACAGATACCAGGGGGTAACTCCTCTAAATCACAGCAGTGGTCCAAGTTAAAATCTTGCATTATGGGAAGCTTTAGGCTTGACAGGGAGCTGTTGAACCTGGACATATTTCCAAGCCCTTCACATAATCTCAAAGATAGCTTCTCCAAGTTCTGCAAGACTTTACTGTGCTCTTGAAGTGGGGGCATATTCAACTTCTCCCAGTGAATAGTCTTAAGCTGAGTAAGTGAAGATAAGGCTGGTAGACCGTTCACTGTGGCTTTCTTGTACCCATAATTAAACACTATGAGGACTTTCAGTTTCCTCATGGAACTCAAAAATGATGGAACAAAGTATTTGCTCGCAGAAAAGAGTAAAACCAAAGCCTCAGCCTCACCAAAATTCATCTCACACCACTGATCGTCTTCCATTGCACCTGCAGAGGTGAACCACAGATGCAAAGTTAGATTAGAACATTATAGGTTATTGCACACCCTATGAAATCATTGCATATTTTTTCTAAGAACTTTTGAATCAATGATCAACACCTAGATATCATTACATATCTTTTCCTGCAGATCACAGAGTGAAACGCCTATTTGGTGTAGGATAAGGTTGGCATGTGACAATTCTTTTGACTCCCATGTTTAGAAAAAACTATGTATACTTCAAGCAAAGCTGTTAAAATCACCCACCTGTGTGAATGGAAACAACTTGAGCATCAAACGCTTGATCCTTGAGCAGTTCCCATTTTGCTGGCAAACTCTCCTCCTTTTTGGGCATAAGCAACCTCTTCCTGCGAGCTATGCTGCCTCGGGATGCCAAATATAGGGCCAAATCCCGCATTACATCATGTTGAGAAAAGTACAGCTCAGAGGCACTGCCATAATTGATTGCTTGGCTCCTACTACATCCAATTACCAAGACAACAACACAATGTATAAGACAGAGGAAGCCAAGATTAAATGAGCTTGAGCACACAACAATTAGAAATGAAGGCGCTTACCTGAGATTGCTTGTTAAATTCAACAGATTTCTGCTTGCAAGCTCTAACAAGATGACAAAAGCATCTTGCCACTCCATCTTTCGCACATAAACCCAAATATCCAATAATGCATCCACTGAGATTTTTCTATCCTCTGGAAATGACCCCAAGTCTAAGAAGCACTCCCGTGCTTCCTCATCCAGGGCATCAATACTGGTCTCCAAGCATCTAAGAAGCCCTTCTTTGTGATAATCTGATACCGATTCCCCATTTAAGAGCTTGTTCTTGGCACCCTCCCAGGCCGGATGAGGCTGACCATACAAAGAGCTTCCGATCACCTTCAGAGCAAGTGGCAGGCCTTTACATTCCGCTTGCGCCTGTGATTCATACATCAGCAACACTAATTGAAAATTCTATAGGTGGAAACCAATCAAATACCAAAAACAAAAGTTGTTGAAAGCATGAATATTTTGCCTCATAAGCTTAAAGTTTATTCACAGGTTTTTGTTTAATTGTTTATGAAGATGAATATACAATCGAGTCTATGGCTAGAATCTTGTTCACTGGATTACCGATGCCATTGTTAATGGCAGAGTAAGTATTAATCTGGAATTATGTAAAACTATAATGATATCTTGATATGATATGCCACTGTAGTAATTGCTTGTAATTAGGGACATTTAGGAGAACACTGTGTCACAATCATTAAATTGAATCAAACTTAGTAAAATAATATATTGCATATAAATAGCATTCCAGTACTGTAAGAGACATACCTGCTTGACTAGCTGCTCGTCCGCATTACTTGGAATTGATTTCTGTCCAAAAGCCCAAAAGCAGAAAAGGAGCAGAGCATCTGCATCATCCAGCAATGGCAATTCATAAAGCCTGGTAGAGCGTGTTGTGCGGATGATAGAACGATCTCGGGTTGTAACAAGGGTCTTATAACCTTCGCCTTCAAATAACAATTTTTCCAAAATTGCCATAGACCAGGCATCATCCAACACCACAAGAGTTCGCTTGGCTCGCCTGAACAGTTGCTGCTGCAGCTGTCTATGTGCATCCTCGATATTCTGAAATTCAGGTTTCTTCCTCCGAATAATCTTCTCCCACATGGTCTCTAAAATTTCCTTCAGGTTCGGGGATTGTGAGACCGTGATGAAAATGATATTGTTTTGAAAAGCACCTGCCATACATAAAAGATCAATTTGTTAGGATGGAAATTCCATAAATTGAACAGAAATATAAATTTATTAAGTACAAAAAGACAGCCTTTTAGGAAATGAAAATGGTTTGAATAATTAAAATCCCCAGTTACCTTTAATTTCTTGATCATTGCAGAGGGACAATGCCATAGTTGTTTTGCCAACGCCCCCCATACCTTGCACCGCTACTACGGACACCTCTCTCTGGAGTAGAATCCCCTTAACATTAACAATATTTTTCTCCAGTCCCACTACAAAATCAGATTTCACTGAGCCACTACAATTAGAAGTAGAAGCTTCGTCAAAAGCTCCAACAAGCATACCATGTGGACCCATTTGTTGTAACATCATTGCATTCTCATCGGGATCATTGGTGAGCCTGGGAACGATTGTTTCATTCACGTTTCTCTCATCCACTGCCTCCAACTCGTACAGATGGCGAAGACTCTTGAACTCCGATATGATATTTGCCAACTCAAGAGATAATTGGTCAGGTATCTGGTATTGAACGAAGTCACAGATTTCCTTTTCCAGCTGGTGGATTTCAGAAGCATATCTGAGGCTCTGGAAAGTATTAAGAGGGCTGGTTTTCTCGCACATTTTGACCAATTGAACGCCTCTATTGAGGATGCTCAGGGACTTCTCGTAGATGGGATTCGGTTCATTATTTTGTATGTTCAGCAAACGGAGGTGCCCAACCGTTTGAATAAGGCCTGCCAGCAGCGATTCTAATGTACGGCATAGCCCCTTGTAACTTAATGCCACCATCCTGTAAGGGGTGTCGTCTCGTTCAATGGAGATTGGGAAGGTAAACGTTCTTAAGAAAAGAGAATTAAAAAACAAAAGAATATCTCCGATATATAGAAATGGCCTTTTTGTGGGGATGTTTAGAGGTTCGAGAATCTATAACATGGAGCACATTAGCCTTTTGGCATGCCTTATAAGGAAAAAGCACCGACGCAAATTCTTTCAGACGGTGGTGCGTGGCCGGCAAGACAACCTACACGTTCTCGTGTAAGCGATGACTACTCAATAACGACCCCGCGGTTGCGCCCCTTTCACGTTGTGCCGTGTAATCATCGGCCTTCTGGGTTATTCTGCAACATGAATCGGTACACAGATTGGTTGGCGGCTGAACAATGAATTTGTGAATTTGCTTCCTCCAACTCTCTTAATCGTTTCCGGCGCCCGGATTTGTTGAACAATGAATTTTCTACAACTCTCTTGATCGTTTCGTAGATCGTTAATAGCGTTGGTCAGCCGTTGAACGGTGGCGGCTAACGAAAGAGTTTGTTCCTTTCCTAGTTGTTTCTGCATTGGTTCTTTGCGGGTTACTTACAGTTGCTGTATAACCGTCATGAATGGTCCATTGTAGAGTTGTTTGAGAGACGCGCTCTGTAACATATATATATATATATATATCTATATATTGTCATCGTTCTTTTCCTCTCCTCCACTGCCAAGCATATACTAACCATGTAAATGGGCGTCGTCTACTTGTTAGATATTTTGGAGACGGATGTGACATTGCATGGATGGTCATACCATGGCGTTTCTGGCAGCTTCTCTTGAAGACTACCTGACAGATTTCCAGTAAGCCGCCTCCGCCTTTGTTCATCACCGCCACCACCAGACCGAGAGTCGGAATTTGACGAGCGTTTTGATAGTATTTTAAGTTTAAATGTTTTGAAATACTGTTTCTTGTGATGGGTTTCTTTACCGAAAACGTCATGACTGCCCTCTTCCAAACCGCTGAAAAGCACTTGCACTTGGGCAGGAGGCCTGGAATTTGATGGCACGATTTATCCATCACCCTTTGATCTCTCATTCGTTCACATGGATTTACCATTCAAGCCTAGTTACAGAAATTAAATACACAATTTCTGAATCAATCAATGTAGTTCTAAAAACACACTTTTCATATTAAAAAGGCAAATATTTACAAACTTTGTCTTTGGCTAGATATTCAACAGTCATGGCCCTTCCAATTGGCTAGATATTCAACAGTCATGGCCCTTCCAATTACCCAGAGGCTTACAAACTTTTGCTGTCCAATCCTCACCTCTCCTCTCTATTCTATTCTACCTGATCTATTTTTGTCTTTGAAGCTCATTAATCTATACAAATTGAATTGAACCAATTTAGGTTCAAATCCCTTTAATCACTCACCGAAGTCCTCAAATATCTCAACAAAATCCTAAAATCACTCTTGAATCCTAAGGATCCTCTCTCACCCAAAATTAATGAAACTAATCTCTAAATCAATATTTAGAAAAATCTCTCATCCCTTTACATCCTCAACTGACCAAATTCTCTCATATTAAAATATAATTTAATCACTCAAAAGCCTATTAATATTTACATAGATTTAATATTTTCTCAAAGACACGAGACCCCTTAGTTTTAATAAAGACAAAGTATTTTTCCGAGTCTATGCTCCTGCATCAGACTCCCAAGGTAGAAAATGATCATGATCTCCAGATCATGCGTTTTAAATCTTTGTCCGCCTGGATCCTACATTTTGTTTTGCAAGTTATCATCAATTTCTGCTGTTGTATGCTGCTTTTCTCCAGGTCTCCATATCTTATGTTGTCTTGCTCCACTCGTTGCACTTTCACAATCTGTCTCTGTCTTCATTTTGCTGTTGCTGCTTCTTCTCTTTCTTGTTGACGTTTTCCTCCGAGACACTTTCAACATGATTTTTCTGATTAATTCAATTTCTTTGTCCAATAAATCTTCAGATTGCTGATTTTTTGCTGCCTGCTGAGCTAAGACGGCTTGCTCAGTTCTTACTCCTATGCTTGTTTCCATTCTTACCTTCTCATTTCTTACTTCTATGTTTTTGTTCTGACTACCTCCCAATCATCCATGCCATCTTGTCTTCGGAAACAGAAAACTTCTTTTCTGCCTTCTTCTTTTCTGCCTTCTCCCATCAGCAACTTATTGGACTGGTACACGGTGTACTCTTTTCTGTTGTCTTCATCTCTCTGCATTTGCAATTCTCAATTCTGAAATTGAGATTTTTCATCACCAACAACATAACGTCCTCATCCCATGGATTAGAAATTTCCACATAATTCTCATCTTTTTCCTTCATTTGACTGCCTAATTGAGTCAAATGTTTTTCAGCACCTGGAACAATACCTGCATTCACAAAACACTTGTTAAAACAAAAATCATAAGGCATCAGTGCCTTCTTCCCCTTTGCCAATGCCTCAGTATGCTGCTCCGAATTTTCCATTTCCATCAGCACATCAATATGCTGATTTTCTCTTCCCAAAGAATTCTCTAAAGAATCCTCAAGACTGTTAACCAGTGTTCTTCGTACATCATCTGTCTCCATGATGTCTTTCTGCTTTCATTCACTATACTGAACTCTTTCTTCTGCTGCAATCTCCCTGTCATACTCCGAATTCTCCAACAAATATTCCAACAATGCAATTTCTCTGTGGCATTGTTGAAGCATATCATCACCACTTACAGTCCCTGCATTCATGCACAATTTGTTAGTTTGAGAATCACAAAGTTCAACAGTCTCAACTGTTGATTCACTTATCAGTGCTTCAGATTGATTCACTTCTTCCGCATCCACAAGAAATTCCTCTTGTGCTGTAACAGCTTCACAAGATTACACATCTTCCTCAGTAAAACCTGTAATCCCATCACAATTGTCAGCTACAAAATTACAAGACTTCACATTATCCAGCTGATCTGGATCTGCCCAGTAACTCAAGAAATCATCAATGATCTCCTCTTCTGTTTCATCAATGGAAACCTCCACTTTCAACTCAGCTGCTCTGAGTTCTTCACGTCTCAACTATATACTCATCATTTGCTCAAGCTTCTTCAGCTCCTTTGTTAACTGCATGTTTATCTGTTGATCTCTTTTCTGCTGTAGCCTCTACCATTTCACTCTCTTCCTCATGAGCCAACCCACTCTCTGGTCCTTCATATTTTCCTGTAGCAATTCCATCAATAACTCAAGATGCACTGCTATCTCAGCTTTCCCTTTCTCATACTCTTCATCAGTCAACTGCTTTAATATGCCATTTGCCTTGGCATCTTCCTTCTCCCTCTTTCTGTTGTGGCCTCTTTCTAAACCTCTGCTCTCTCCTTTATGACTTTCAGTAGTCATCTTCCTCGCCATGAGTTTTTCACCCATGAGTTGCATCAAGCCTCTACAACAGCAACCTCTCCTGCTGCCACTTACCTCACCAATCCTTCCCTCCAGATCTGGTCTTTTGGTAATCATCGGTCCTCTGCTAGAACCCTTTGAGCATTTCTCCACTTCTCCTTCAGGGTTCTCTCATCTACAACTTTCAAGAACACACTTGTCATTTTCATTCAACCTCTGTTGAATCTTCGAGGTTCTGCCACTCTCTCTTAGAATCCATGTCAGACTCTTTCATCACTGCAATTCCACTGTGATATACTTCTTCCCGCTAAGATTTCTTCACTATGCCTGTGAATTAAATTTTGCAAATAGTCTTCGAACCAGAGTTAAATATCAACTACAACTCACCTTCAAGATCCTATTGATCTCGCTTCATCTTCCACCTGCACGGCATCTCTGTGATGCAACATTCATCAGTCTCCAAATCTGATCTTAACACATGCCATTAATTAATAAAAAAACTTCATCCCTCAAACAGAGCTATTCCAGCTCTGATACCAAAAATTGATGCAGGGTAAACCCTGCAAACCCAAAATCTTTAAACATCGTGCATGTAACCATGCATCTCAGCATTTTTCCAAAGCAAAATCTCAAACTCTGGTGAGTTCCACACACTATCGTTTACATGCGGAAGCCTCTCAACATATGGTTCGAATCATTCACCATTTATTCCACATTTTAATCAAATGCCATTCGTATATGGAATTATCTCAACCCCAATCCACTCACCTTTAGGGCGTTAATTTAAAATGTCACCCTACATAAATCTCAACTTTGAGAAAACCCAATAGCCCAATTCCATGAAGTTACCACGCAATTCATATAACACCCAATCATGCTCTCATAAAGACCCTTTCCCAAGCCTTAATAACAGACTTCCATTAAATCCCATTTTCCATATTCACATATGCTCTTAATATTGTAATTTAAGATCAAAACAATGTACCCACACTTACCATTCTCCGTGCATTCATTCCAGCGCTGCACCATTTGCGCTCTGTCAGTTTTTATACATGTTGGCTAGTTACAAAGACCATTCCTCATCGACTCCACCTACACTCAAGTCGAAGTTCATCTGATCCTTTGCTTCGAAACCTCTGCTTTGAATAACTACATTCAGAGAAGATATAACTCTACTACCTGTGCGCTTCCATAATCAATCGATTCATTGTCTCTAGCTCTGCACAAATGTCGCCCTTGAGTTCGACTCCTCAGATCGAATCATTCATCCTGCGTTCTGGTCTTGATTCAACTCAGCTTCGTTGTTGACTTATGCAAATGCCTCTGCGCCCAGTCTTTTGCTATGACAACTCATCTAACTCTGATTTTATCCAGAAGCTGAATACCAATAAAATGGAATTCCTCCACTCGATTGCAACAACACTTCTCTTTGTCCTCAGTTCATGATTTACTCACACCTACGTTCATTCTTCTGCAAACGAATTGGGCTTTTGACACTGCAATTTCAATACATTCGTTCATGCAGCCGATGTGATGCCAATCGGTGATCGCTACTCGGAAAGACTTTTATTATCACAATAGTTGACAACTCCCACAATGCTAGGATATATATCGGTTAACAACTGCTCCGGTGCGATCTCAATCGGAAATCGCAGTTTCCCAGGATGAATGTCATTCAACTATCGCCCAGTTCCACAGTGCCGATGCGAAATCTCCAGACCCGATTTAATTCCAAACCTATGTATAGTATTTCGCATCCAGATATTATGGTTATAGGGTGTGATCTGGAAATCTCTTTCCGTCCGATGCGATAACACTATCAGAGGTTCTCAACTCGCAATAATTTTTATGCTACAATTGTAGACAAATTGCCACAGTGCGATGCGATATTCCGGCCCCAATGCACTTCAAAACATGAATCGATGTTGATTCAAATCGATTCTCTCTTCAATAATAAATCAACTAAATTCAATTTCATTACTCCAGCAACAGAGATTTAGCCTCTATTCAAGCATCGATTGCAAAACTCTCTTCCTACAGATAACTTGCACTTTTCAAACCAGAATTATATCACTGTTCAATAATATGAAATATGAATCGATCTTATTCAGAATAGACACAACTTAAAAACAACTCTGCGCCCTTTTAATTCCATCAATTTGGCAAACAGAGGTTTAAATCAACGATTTATCCATCACTCTTTGATCTCTCATTCGTTCACATGGATTTACCATTCAAGCCCAGTTACATAAATTAAATACACAATTTCTGAATCAATCAATGTAGTTCTAAAAACACACTTTTCATATTAAAAAGGAAAATATTTACAAACTTTGTCTTTGGCCAGATATTCAACAGTCATGGCCCTTCCAATTACCCAGAGGCTTACAAACTTTTGTTGTCCAGGCCTCACCTCTCCTCTCTATTCTATTCTACCTGATCTATTTTTGCCTTTGAAGCTCATTAATTTATACAAATTGAATTGAACCAATTTAGGTTCAAATCCCTTTAATCACTCAACAAAGTCCTCAAATATCTCAACAAAATCCTAAAATCACTCTTGAATCCCTAAGGATCCTCTCTCACCCAAAATTAATGAAACTAATCCCTAAATTAATATTTAGAAAAATCTCTCATCCCTTTACATCCTCAACTGACCAAATTCTCTCATATTAAAATATAATTTAATCACTCAAAAGCCTATTAATATTTACATAGATTTAATATTTTCTCAAAAAAATGAGACCCCTTAGTTTTAATAAAGACAAAGTATTTTTCCGAGTCTATACTCCTGCATCAAGTTGCAGCATTATTGCTGCAATACTAGGGCCCACCAAAACTCGTGTACCACTACTTTTCTTTGAAATAGATAATTTCAACAGCAAGATGTTGCATCAACTACCCCCAGCTTCTGTCTGAGGTATTCAAATGTCTCCCTGAGCAATGGTTTGGTGAGTATATCAGAAACTTGTTCTTTGGAAGGGACATACTCCAATTTGACCTTTTGTGCAAGCACTTGTTCCCAGAGAAAATGATATTTGATAGGTATGTGCTTGTTCTTCGAATGCATGACTGGATTCTTTGAAATACTGATTGCACTTGTATTATCACAAAATATGGAGATAGGTGGAGTACAAGTGATTTGAATGTCTTGCAATGTTTGCATCATCCAAAGGAGTTGTGTGCAATAAGATGCAACAACTACATATTCTGCTTCAGCTGTAGATAATGCAATTGAAATTTGTTTCTTGCTGAACCAAGATACTAATCTAGAACCCATGAAGAATGCACCACCACTAGTGCTTTTTCTGTCATCCACGCTTCCTGCCCAATCTGCATCAGTATATGCTTGAAGTGTGAGATCTGTACCTCTAGGATACCATAAGCCATAGTTTTGAGTTCCTTGAAGATACTTGAAAATTCTCTTAACTGCTTGAAGATGAGTTTCCTTTGGATTTGCCTGAAACCTTCCAAGTATTCCTACTGCATGCATAATGTCTGGTCGGGTACTTGTTAGATAGAGCAGACTACCAATCATGGATCTATAGGTTGGTTGATGAACTGTTGCTGATTCATCATTTGCGCTGAGGCTGCATCTTGTTACCATAGGTCTACATACTGGTTTTGAATCCTCCATCCCATATTTCTTCAAGATCTGCTTGAGATACTTGGTTTGTGATAGAAAAATACCGTTTTTGTTTTGTTGGACTTGTAAACCAAGAAAATACGTGAGCTCACCAAGCAAGGACATTTCAAATTATTTTTGCATCACCAAGGCAAAGTTTTGACTCATGTCTTCTTCATTGCTATCAAAGATGATATCATCAACATACACTACGAGTATTAGCAACTTATCATTGTTAATTTTTATATATAGATTGCTATCTGTTGATCCTTTTGTAAAACCTTGTTGATGAAGGTACTTATCCAACCGATAATACCAAGCCCTTAGTGCCTGTTTAAGGCCATAGAGAGTCTTTTTGAGTCTGCATTCAAGTTTTGGATCATTTCCAAGGATAAACCCATCTGGTTGCTCAATATACACTTCTTCATCCAAGTCTCCATTCAGAAAGGCAGATTTCACGTCCATTTGAAATACTTTGAACTTCTGAAAGCTAGAAAGAACAAGGAACATTATTATGGCCTCAATTCTAGCAACTGGTGCAAAAGTTTCTTCAAACTCTATACCTTCTTGTTGCGCATACCCTTTACAAAAAAGTCTAGCCTTGTTTCTAATAACATCTCCATTTTCATTCAGCTTATTTTTGAATATCCATTTTGTCCCTATGACATTCTTATCGTTTGGTCTAGGAACCAACTCCCAAGTGTTATTCTTTTCAATTTGCTCCAGTTCTTCATTCATGGCCTTGACCTAGCATTCATCTTTGGATGCTTCACTCACATTTTGTGGTTCAGTGGAGGAGAGCAATGCTAGATAGCTTGAAGCCTCTGAAATAGTTCTTCTTGTTTGAACACCTGCCTCTTTCTGCCCCAAAATTTGAGTTTCTGGATGATTCTTCTGAATGTACCTGGATGGAGTCTTTTCTTCTATCCTTATCTATTCTTCTGGTGCCTCATGAATTTCGTCTTCATCATAAGTCTAATTTGATGTTGAAGGATAGTCCTCATCATCTTCGAAATCTTCGAATTTTACCTGCCTAGGAATGTTTCCTTCTTCATCAACCACTACATCAATACTTTCAACAAATTTTCCAAGTCTTTTATTGTAACACTTATATGCTTTGCTATGGGGAGAGTAACCAAGGAGAATGCCTTCATCTGCTCTAGGTTCAAACTTGCCAAGGTTTTCATCAGTCCTTTTGATGCAACATTTGCTTCCAAAAATTTTGAAGTATTTTACTGTGAGAATCTTACCATACCAAAGTTCATGAGGAGTTTGAGTGCTGTTTACCCAAACATTTGTCTTGTTGAGAATAGTAACTGTAGCAAATGCAGCTTCACCCCAGAAGGTTGCGGGAGTTCCAGACTCATCAAGCATAGCACGAGCCATTTGTTGAACTGTTATGTTCATCCTTTCCACTACTCCATTTTGTTGAGGAGTTCTTACAGTAGAGAATTCCCTTCTTATTCCATGTTCTTCACAAAAATCGAAAAAATCATCCGAGGTAAATTCTACTCCTCGATCAGACCTGAGGCATTTGATTCTGCGATCTGATTCGTTTTCAACCAAGGCTTTGAATGCTTTGAAATTTTCGAAAGCTTCATCTTTATGCTTCATAAGTCCTATCAAACACATCCTGGAAAAGTCGTCAATGAACAATATAAACTATTCTTCTCCTTGAGGTGACCTTTTCCTAGATGGACCACATACATCAGTATGGACAAGTTCAAGTGGCCTACTAGTTGATCCTTCCTTCTCAGGGAAATTAGTTCTAGTTTGCTTACCAAACTGACATGATCTGCATATTGTATTATTTGGAATTCTGATGTCAGGGAGATCACGAACCGCTTGATATTTGCATGCTTTCCTTATCTAAGAGAAGCTTAGATGCCCCAATCTTCTGTGCCATAGCCAATGTTCATCATTCTTGCTTAGATAACATTGTTGTTTTCCTCCCTTGAGTATGTATAAATTATTTGGAGTTCTTATGCCTTTGATCACTATTTCTCCTGTATCAATCTCACGAACAATACATCCATTTGATCGAAATATTACCTCATTTCCTTGATCACACATTTGGCTGACACTCAATAAATTATGCTTTAAGCCATCAACATACATAACATTTCCCGCTTTGACCTTTTATTTCAAAATAATAGAACCTTTATCTTTTATGAGTGCAGGGGTGTCATTTCCAAATGAGACCTTCCTTTCCTTTTCTAAGGCACTATATGACTGAAGTTTTTATTTATCACCTGTCATATGTTTCGAGCATCCACTGTCGATGTACCACTGATTTTCCTGCCCTTCCGCATATAAGGCTATACCACATCTTTCTGGTTGCGGATGTTTATTTCTCCATGTTTTGGGAGTTAATGAAGCTTTCTCCTTCTGATTTGATTGCCAAAGCCTACTCCTGCATTCAGAATCTTCATGACCAAAGTTGTTACAAATAGAACATTCTATTTCATTTTCAAGAGCAGAAAAGTTATTGTAGGTCCTTTTCATGATCCCAGTCATACTCCTTTGTTTTTGAGATTCTCTAGTCATGATGGTCTTGTAGGCAACACATTGAGTAGGTTTATGACCAAAATTATGACTAGAGAAACATTTGCCATTGAAGAAATTCCTGCGATTATCAAACCTATCGACCAAATGATTGTAGCTTCCATTGACATCCATTCTTGAGGCAAATTGAGAATGATTTACCTGTGGTTTGTAGCTTCTGTTCATCCTTGAAGTAGATTGCCCCCGATTTACTTGATGGTATTTGTTCATTCTTGAAGTAAATTGTCCCTGATTTACCTGGTGATCTGCATTATGCTTTGGCTGTCAATTGTCAACCTGTTCACTTCTCCTTGCTGCATCAAGATAACTTTTGGAGGTGGATGGATTCTGTGCTTGAGATGCTTCTTCAGTATATCCAAGACCTATCTTGATTAGAGGAGAATGCTGCACTTTGATAATCTCATCTAAGTTTCAGATCCTTTAGCATCTAAGATTAAGAGCTTTTGATTTCTCAATATCTTTTCTAAGTCCCACAATTTCACATTCTAACTTTTCATTGTGTTTTTCTCTTTCAGCAAGTTGGAATGTTAGAGTATCTATAAACATATTCTTTTCGTCCAAACAAATTTTAATTTTAGAAATTTCTTCATAAAGACTTTCTTCATCTATAGCATCCAAGAAATCATCATCTTCAAAGGCCATCAAAAGTCTATAATCATTGCATTGTTCATCTTCATCACTATTTGAAAATCCATCACTGTCTTCATGTGTATAATAGCTTTTCTTACTTATATTCTATTTTTTGTTCCATCTAACAGGTTCCTTACCTTTGTCAAGCTTATCTTTATGAGGGCATTTGGCAGCATAGTGACCGACTCTTCCACAAGTAAAACATTTGAAAGGTAGCTCACCTCTGAATCTTCCAGAACCCCGTTGAAGGTTCTTGACAAAGTTTGATTCTTCCTCTTCTTCTGACATATGTCCTGAGTCATTGTAATCTCCTTTTCCGGAGGCTTTGAACGCGGCTTCTCTCTTGTCTGATGGTCCCCCTTTTCTCATTTCATAAGCAATCAGGATTCCATGCAACTGTGACATGGTAATGCTTTGTAGATTCTGTTTTTCTTCTATGGTAGAAACCTTTGGTTCAAACTTAGAAGACAAATATATTAGAACTTTTCAACCAAAACAACTTCTTTTATTTCTTCACCCAAGTTTTTCATACAATTAACAATCTCATCTATACGTAGGAAATAGTTAGCCACACTTTCATCATTGTGCATCTTGAGATTTTCATATTGAATTTTAAGAGTTTGTATTTTTGCTCGTTTTACCTAATCATCTCCTTCATAGCTCAGAACGATCTTATCCCATATTTCTTTTGAAGTTTTGAGTTGCATAATCTTGACGAATTCTGATTGAGATATACTCCCTAATAGACTATTGATAGCCTTTGCATTTATTTCATACTGCTTCTTACAAGTTGTATCTGTAGGAGTTGCTGATGGAAATGTGTATCCTATTTCCACGATATCCCAGACTTTTGTACCAAGAGATTGAAGATAGGCTGTGATTCTTACCTTCCAATAGACGAAGTTGCTCCCATAAAAAATTGGTGGCCTGATCAATGCCTCTTTTTCGTAGTTGCTCATGATGATAGATCTTCCTTCAAGCGATCAAGCTTCTGCTGAAGGACTTGCTCTGATACCAATTGTTGGAAATAATATTGAGAGGGGGGGTGAACCAGTATTATCAAATCAATATAACTTTTTCATTTCCATATTCAGATTCATATACACTACTTAAGTTAAGGAAAACCGCGTGTATACGCAACTGTGAGTAATGCAACAAGCGTATATCCAGTAAACTTATAATTTAGTTTGTTGCCTCTTATGAGTGCATCAACACATTATTAACACTATGAACAGTAAACAAGAGCAGTAAAGTAGAACAAATCATCACACATAAGCAACACACATGAACACCAAGATGTAAGGTGGAAACCCAATGTGGGTGAAAACGACCTGCTGCAATTCATCTCTATCTTCTTTTAATTAGAAACTTCTTTTTACAATGATTCTGTACTGGTGCAGTCTTATACCAGTACGCAGACTGCTACTTGCAGAAGGCTACAACCTTCTCTCGTTCTCTAGCTTCTCCTGGAAGGGAGCTACAACCCCCTTAGCTCTTGTGCTAGCTGAGGTACTAGTATGTAGGTGCTGATCTACAGAAGGCTACAACCTTCTCTTTTCTTCCAGCGACCACGTTTCATAAATTTTCAGACTGGATACATGAATAAAATCAATCAAACATCAAGTATATCTGCATCAACCAATCTCCTTTGTACAAACCAATACTGAATCAACCAATCACTTCTCAGAATGCTATAATCAGAAAATAGTAACAGTAACCAAACACAAATTCTGAACCCAGAACACTGTAGCGATAAATAGAAGTAGCAAAAATGTAGAAATTTTGAATAATTTAACACATATTCAATGGAGATTATCCTGATCATGTACTATTGCGGAAAACATACACAATACATAAGCTCCTCTACGTTGATCATCAATATAGCAGCATCAATAACAAGAAAACATCAAGAGCATTCACACATTAACACAGTATGTATCCCGGGGAAAGCATCTCGCTAAAAACCCCAACTATCTGTATATTAATGATTGAGTCATGTAACATTACACAACATAATACTTCTCACAAGTATCTCCACCTCTGTTACACACAATACAACTCAGATCTGAATCAGTCACTGGCTCAAATCTCCTTCGCTGCTTGCCTGCCTCCGCTGCTCAATACCTGC
>APFE031488555.1:48135-58448 GCA_000404065.3 Pinus taeda
GCTGCTTGCCTGCCTCCGCTGCTCAATACCTGCACAAGAACCGGTGATAATTCCAAGGCAGCCACGTCTTTCCTTGGATAAATCACGTGAGAACAAGCTACAATGTGGGCAAACTCACTGGCATACTCAATCCCCTGATTTGTGCAAGATCTGGTGCACAACTATAGTCACAACTGATAGCAATCTGATTCTCTAACACCTGTCCCTGCTGAACTGAACATGCACTGACATGCAACTGAGTTAACTGATGTATTCATTAGTTGTATTATGAGTTAATCACTTGTGAATTAATTAATAACTAATTCACCCAACTCATCTCTAGTCTATTCGCCAGTTAGACTAAATACAACCAGTTTAACAAAGCTAAACTGAACACAACTCCATCAACTGCACCTCCAGTCCACTAAACTCAACTCACTTGAGTTCTAACTGAAGTCCTGCATGCAAATATTAGTCATCCCATAGGTAACCACGTATTTCCTTCTGGGATCTGCATGTACCACATCCGTAGCTCATCCTGAAGTGCTCCAAGAGAATAAGACAAAGTTTATAGTCTAAATATTATTATGAGCTAATAATATTTGACTGTTCTATATTTAGACTGAGCAGTCACTCCGCTGTGATTTAAAAATAGAAGTCCATCTATTTTTCCCAACTTGATCAATCATCCATAAACAACATCCTGCAACTCATAGACCATGATCCATATGTCTAAAAATAGACATAGTCTAAAAATAGACTTTGCGCCAAAACTTGCCTGCGGGAACACTTAGTGAAGGCGACTCCTTTCCACTAAGCTCCATCATCTTGTTGCATTCTCAACAAGCATTTATTGTTGCACACTTTTCAACAAAAAACATATTTCATGAGATGTACACTACTTCAATATGCAGAACCCTGCGTACATACGCAGCTGTATTAAGGCCAACCAGCGTATACATTGTCTTCATTTGCTGAACCCGCGTGTATATGCGCCTCTGATGTGCCGAACCTGTGTACAGATCTATATAAGATATTTTACCCTTTTTCACTTAATTAGACATCAATTATACCCAAATTATCAGATTTATAGATCTAACCAGTGCCAATTATAATAGATCAACAATCACACAATGATACTATTATTCAAGCCTAAAGATCTCGACCCATCAATATAATTTATCCATCTTTTAGCGCTCAGGTTCCTCCTTGTTTTAGATTCAGCAATGCACCATGACCCAATTCTAGATTTTTCTCTTCATAAGATATTCAATACTTCAGTTCATCCTTTTGCCCAATGATATCCTTCCCCTTTTATAGTCTTAGGCCTTACTCAATACCATGGTCCAAAATCATTTAGAACCAATACTAGGGACCCAATACTTGGGTTCAACACTTCGGATGCAATACCAAGGTCCAAAACCATAGGTCAAAATATAACAGACTAAATACCATGGACCGAAAATAAGTTTTCCCACATGTATGTGCTTTTCTCTGCATGAAAGTGCGGGCATACATATACGCACCTTTTGATCGCCTAACCCGCATGTACACGTGACTTGATTAAGAGGAACCTGCATATATCTCTTTTTCTTTCATTCTGAGAGCCTGAACTAAGATCTTCCATCTGAGTGATTTGCCATCAAGGACAACATCTGAGTCATAGCGCCAAACCTCTGTCATAATGCCAACACTATTTTGGGTTCAACAATTTTAGGTATGGTAACGGCAGGTTGTGATGTCTCAAGTTCTGTAATTTCATGTTGTACAACTTCAGGTTCTTCTATAATTTATGGTTGTGCAATTTCAGGTAGTTCATGGGGTAAACCCTACATCCTATGTGATCGTCGAGATTGATATTTTTCCACAATGAATTTATATAATCAAATTAGAAACACATTTATGGATGAACAGAAAAGAAAACAAACAACACACACTAAGAAATATAAAGTAGCAAGCATAAAATCCACAATGATGAGAGAGCGGGTGGAAGTAGTTACATTGGTGGCCTTCTTAACAATCCAAGCCCAATGCAAGTATCATCATATATAGTGGAGCACTCTCCAAGAAGGCCCTAGTGAGTTTGACCAATGTTTGTCCTAGGCACAACAAAATTCCCCCCCTTAACCATCACTTTGTGTATGATCCATAGTATTATAGCCACTAAGGTTACCACCTACAACTACCCAACCTGAGGGGACAATTGAAAATCATATATACATGCAAGGGTAGGGTAATTAAACTTGAAATCCTCTTGAGATATTTCTCAAAAGGAGGTGTACTCCTCTCAGGTGATCCCTAAGTTTTATAAAACACCATTTGCAATATGTGAAAATCAACACTGCCAAGACCAATAAAGTGGGGTTAATAAATTTTCTTTCCCAAAACTGACTTCATGCTTAACCTGTGTGTGAAAATGGCTCCCTAGAAAAAGTGATGCTTGCAAATGGATTTTCACTCCCTAGATCAAGATTCTAATTTTATTTTGCAGCCTACTCCAAGGCCCTAACATTAATCTAATGTATATGTTCTATGAGATAAATGCAAAAATCTCGAATCAATTTTATTAAGCGTTAATTTTAATGGTTGTTATTTACACAAATAGGCATATGGAGTGAACAAGATGATATTTTCAGACGACTCTAAATATTAATACAACAAAATGAAGTGCAACAATTTTGTTCCATTGAAATCTATATTATGAGAAGGAGAAAGCACTTTAATTTCCCCAATTGCAAAATGTCCCAAATCTAATCAAAATCTCTTAAAACCAAGATGCTTTCTGTGTTAATTCACTACTTAAAAATGCTTTGTTTCAAAACCAAATACATGCCCTCATACAAATGTAACAATTTAACAAATTTTCGTTTTCAAAGAAGAATTTAAAGCACACAAAAAATGTAGTAAATTCTCTCTAAGAAACAAAAACCAATTCAAAAAATATATTTTTTTCTTTGTTGAAAAATAAATTACTTAAGAAAAAAGAAGAATTTTCTCTTCTCACAAAACAATACAATTATTGTTTTTTGAAATAATTAATCAAATGTAGCAAGGAAAGACACTATGAGATCTGAATAAAAAAATCCAAGCCTAAGAGATTATAAACATTTCAAAAGAAAATGGAGACCAACTAGGTCAAAGAGGCAAATAATGGAAATTTCATACAAAAACCAAAAAATGGAAAATGGCATAAAAGAGGAGACTTGATTTGCAACGTATACTATGAAAAACAACAAACATACTAAAAAGCCAATACAAAATACAAATCTAAGATCAATTTGGAAAAAAACCCTAAGGAAATCTGTTTTTTCAAGCAGTGTTGCAGGGTGCATCATAGCGCAATGTGACAAGTAAGCTATGTCATAGTATTTAAACTAGCTAGGTGTGAGTAAGCTATGTCATAGTCATTAAACTAGCTAGGTGAGACAATGTCACTCTTGGTTCCCAAATCAAGGTGCGACAGACACAAAAAATCAAGAAAAATAAAAATAAAATCTTCCAACATCCGAGTAGATCTGAGGTTTAAGAGTCAGATCTGAATCACCAGTGACTCAGAAAGCAAAAAGCAAAATGAAAACAAGGATTCAAGAAATGAATCTGGAGTACATATCTTAAAGATCATTCCCTATTGGAGTCACCAATTTTCTTTCTAGAAAAATACTTCTTGTAGATAAGAATGATCTCCGTAGATTAGGTACCCAGATCTAGAACAAAACAAACAAGAACATATGACTTTCCCTAAGTCTATTGCCCTCAAATTATAGATGAAAATGGAAGTAAGATGAGCCCATATATTTTTATTGATGTTTGTCCTCCCTAGTTGCTTTAATCACTGTAGCTTCCAACCTTGTCCTCAATGCTCTCAAAGAAGACACCCACATACAACATAAATAAATAAAACATAAAAGCACATCTAATCCAAAAATATTTTTATAAGACTTATATATACAAACAAGGGGATATATACAAAAAATAATCAAACACATACAAAATGATTGTGCGAAAGTACCATATAACTGTATTAATAAAAAGGGAAGTGGTTACAACTTGAAGCCTTGATGTTATAGAGTCCCCTTCTAGCTATTCCTCGTTTCAACTCATCTAGAAGTTGCTTCATTTTAGGACCTGTCTTACTGTTGGTACATATTATGGGTTTATACTTTTAACCTTTTGATTTTTTATAGCAATATTTTCCCACATGTTGAAAATATCATCAATCAATTCCCATATCTCCCCAATTCTAAATGCCAACTGGAAAATGTTATCCACATTTGTGAATAAATGTGAATTTACTTTGCCACCTTTTGAATTGATTTTATCCTCAAATTGATTACTTGTTTCCATACAACATTCCTTCCGGAATGTTAAACTGACTTTTGTCTTATCCCCTTTCTATAAATTCATTATGAATAAATCTGACCCTTTGGATGAAAGTCATAGACATTTTATACTCATTATTTGCATTATTATCCCATGCCAATAACTTTGCTTTTGTTTCCATTAAACCAACATAAATGATGCATCTCATTGTTTTAAAATGAGAGTTATTGGGATATTCTTAGATCAATTGTTTTTTAGCCTCTGTTGAATTGTTCCTTCCAATTACATAATATTTGTATTCAAAACATCGTGTCCTCTCAAATGTCTCTTTGTTAGGAACTTGATTTGGATCAACAAAAACCACATGTGCATATGGATTGTATCTGAACAATGTTTTCAAACTATGGACATGTAGGTGATGTGTCTTTCTAATTTGATATTGAGTTTGTCTTTCATTTGGGCTATAGAATTGGTTGACATTAAGTTGAAATGTTTTGCCACCATCAATTAATTTATTTTTCATCAAGTGATTTCGAATGACATTTTGTTTTATTTTAATAATGTCGTCCTCTAAATTAGAACCTGGTGTTATGATTTCTCTGTTGCTTTTAGAGTTTTCACTTTGATCTTCAATGTTGCCCATTATTTTTACAGATTGACCAACTTTTTGATTTCTTCTTTTTACTGGTTAACATATATTCTTCTACATAAACAATCTCCTCATCATGAATTGGAAGAGAGACATTCGTGGCCATTTTTGTTTTTGGTGTTTTACTTATTTTCTCCTTTTGAACAACATTTCTAATCTCTTCCTCACTAATGGTGACATATTTTTCAACTTCAACTTTAGCATCAACTTCCATATCTTCAAAAGCAACATGTTTAACTTTACTAGATTGAGCCACCTTAGTGATTTTCGTTGATCCCTTGTATGTACTATTGCAAAGTCATCAATTATTTATCTTTGCTTCCTTATCCTTTTTTTTGTTGTCTTTGTGTGGAAACTGTTGATCACATTCATAATATTGGCTCTAGATAATAAATACCCTCCAACATGATTGAAATACTCTCAGCAAAATCCTATCAAACAAAATACAATATATCAATTATCAATAATTTATATAAAAAATTAATGATCCTTACAATAATGCCTAACACATAAATATAAATAAACATGCTTACAATGTTATTTGTAATGTTGGCTGCGATTTCTTCACACATCTATGTAGATTCTTCATATGTGTCATACTTGACCTTTGAGAGACAATATCCAACATTTTCATGTGTCTTGGGCAATTTTGTAAGAACATAAACAATGTCTGCATTCAACACCAAACATATCTCTGATACTCTACCCATCACCTCATATGGTTCACCAAAGTTAATCATACCACAATATAGATAGATATGTATACCTTCATCATTTTCATTATATTTATCATGTTATGCAAAAATTGTTTTATTTGTTTCTCGTGCATTCTTCCATTTTGAAATAATCTTGAATGTACTTGATGGGTGAGTTGCTTAACTTTTACGATGTTTCTCAGTTCGTGTATGTTTAGCAATATTCATAAAGCGTCCAACTGCAACTTTAGATGATGTAATTGTTGTCATTATTCCATAAACATTCACAAAGACCTTCTTTGATGCCATTTTTCTTTTATATATATGTGTGTGCATGTGTTAATTTAAAAAAACACATATATTAATTAAACATTAAAAAAAGAAATTAACATATAAATTTTATTTAAAAACAATATAAATTTAAAAATTAATAAATTTAAAATTTAAATTATTTTTTAAACAATATAAATTGAAAATTTGTAAATAAAAAAATTGTTTTTTTTTTAAACAATATAAATTTTATTTATTTATTTTTAAATTAAATATAAAAATTTTAAATAAAAAATTAACAAAAAAATATTTAAATAATGGGGTCGAAGGCTAGGAAGGTTTATCAGTAGGCCTTCAACCCCTATTTTTTTAAAATAAAATTTAAATAATAATAATAATCATAATAATAATTAAAAAAACCATATATATATATATAATAATAATTATATATATATATATATATATAATATTATATATAATATATATTTCAATTGTTTAAAAAAAATAAATAAATGTAACTGTTTTTAATGGAATAGTATTTTTTTTCATGTAGGAATTGAAATATCCCCCAAAGACAAATTTAAAAAAAAAATCCAAAAAAAAAATAACATTGATTTTTGCATTTCAGAGCCCAACAAAAAATATAATTTTTCTTATTTTTCTCCAAAAAATCCTACAAGAGATTATAATTTTTCTTATTTTTTCTCCAAAAAAATCCTACAAGAGATTTTTTCATCTCTTCGCTATAAAAAAAAAAGAAAAAAAAAATTATGTGATTTTTACCATAAAATATGATAATGCAAAAAAAAACTTCGGGAAAGAAACAACAAAAGAAAAAAAAAGAAAAAAAAGAAAAAAAACAAAACAGTTAGAGCATAAAAACCATAAAACAACAAATTTTCCCCAAATTCCTCTTTAAATAGTCAAAATAGAAGGAAAATTAACCATTGAAATGCGAAAAACTCTCGTTGAATGTGTTATCAATGACAATGCACCTCCTCCACAAAACTACTCCAAACTTTTTAACAAAACTCAGAAGACTTAATGTGATATGACGAATAGAAACAATTGATGTTATTATATAGCAAAGATTTTGGGATTTTTTTAGAGTTTCATGAATGTGGGATTAAAATTAAAATTAAGAAAATTAATATATAGTTAATATTATAAGTTTAGATTAACTTTTGTTCAATGTGGGATAAAAAATAAAATAGTAATTATAAAAATTAATTTAGTTATGTAGTCAATATTGAATAATTTAAATAAAAAAATTATTTTAATTTTGAAGGAATCCATTAACCGAAAATTTATGTGGATATTTCGAATAGAAAGTAGGGTGAATTTTTTCAAAACCAAAAGTTTAAGAAATTTTTTTTCAAATAAACTTTAGATGAAAATTTTTGGAGGGAAATTTTTTTCAAATGAAAATGTTGGAGGGAAAATGTTTGGCAAAAATTTTTGCGGGGGAAACTTTGGAGGGAAAATTTTTAGCGAAAAAATTTTGGAGGGGAATTTTAGAGGAAAATTTTCAATCTCTAAGTTATAAATTGTCATGGGGGGAGAGTGCATTTGTATTATTCAACATCTTTTGTTTGAAAGTCATGGATTCTTCTGATAGTGAATTTTTTCTTTCTGCAGCATCAACATCTTCGTCATGCAACAACTCTATTAATATTGATGAATATAGCAACAATTATTTCACTATGAATAGAAAGCCAAATTTTCCACTTGGTCCTAATCCTAATGATGATGAGAGCAACATTGATGAAGGACAACAAAAATAATTCCCTGTAAATAGAGATCCAAATTTTCCACTTAGTCCTAATCTTAAGGATTATGAGAGCACCATTGATGAAGGGAAAGATGAAGAATTTCCAGTAAATAGAGAGTCAAATTTTCCATTTAATCCTAATCTTAAAGATTATGGGAGCACCACTGATGAAGGGGGGATGAAGAATTTCTAGAGTCAAATTTTCCATTTAGTCATAATCCTAAGAATTATGGGAGCACCATTGATGAAGGGGGGATGAAGAATTTCTAGAGTCAAATTTTCCACTTAGTCATAATCCTAAGAATTATGGGAGCACCACTGATGAAGGGGGGATGAAGAATTTCCAGAGTCAAATTTTCCACTTAGTCATAATCCTAAGGATTATGAGAGCACCACCAAGAAAGGGGAGGGGGAGGATGAAGAATTTCTAGTAAATAGAGATTCAAAGTTTCCACTTAGTCCTAATCCTAAGGATTATGAGAGTATCATTGAAGAAGGGGAGGGGGAGGATGAAGAATTTCCAATAAATAGAGATTCAAAGTTTCCACTTAGTCCTAATCCTAAGAATTATGAGAACACCACTAATGAAGGGGAGAATGAAGAATTTCCATTAAATATAAATTCAAAGTTTCCACTTAGCCCTAATCCTAAGGATTATGAGACCACCATTGATGAACTAGAGGATGAAGAATTTCCTCTAAATGATAATCTGACTATGAATAGAGAGTCATATTTTCCACTTAGTCCTAATCATAAGGATTATGAGAGCAAGGGGAGGATGAAGAGTTTCTTGAAAATGACAATTTTAGAGACACAGATGTGAATAATGTATTTTCTCTAAGTGAGTGTTTCAAAGGCACTCATGGTGATGACGAATTGAATCCTCCAAGGAAGGATTTTAAAAGCACGGATGAAGATGGTGAAGCATTTCATCCGAGTCAGGATTTAAAAAGTGCAGATGACGATAGTGAAGAATTTCCTTCAAGTGAGGATGGTAATGAATATTTTCCAAGCAATGATGGTGATGAATTTCCTAACTATGTTCAAAATGATCATACTAAGGGTAATATTCCTCGTATTGATGATGAAAATGCTTCTACAGATAATAATGAAATGATGGATACATTGCAAACAAATATTGTATCTAGAAGTAGGAGTAGACCTTTTCATGTCAATCCAAATTTTTTTAGTTATACAAGGCTTAAGACAAAATATCTCACAAGAAGAAGTTCTATTGGTAATCTGATTTCAAGTGAATGTTGTCGAAATTATTGCTTGAAACATATGGATTTCAAGTTTTATTTGGAGAAAAGGAAGATATATTTGTTAATGAATAAAAACATGCAAAATTCATATTTAATGGGTTGCATGCAATCTACACTAGTAGGTTATGATTATCATATTGGGAATGTATTGCTTTGTAGAAAGGATCTCAAAATGTTGCATTCAATTGGTAATTTTCATTTGTCAAGAATCCAAGAAAGATTCGAAAAAGATCTCACATGTTATTCAGAAGTACCTTATAGATGAGAGGTTGGGCCATTAACAAATACTACAATGTCATGGATGAAAGGCTTCTTTTGACATCATGGGGAGTGTGTGCCAAATAAAGACACAATACATATTCTAGAAAATTTCTCAAGGTGAGAAATCTACAACTTATACAAAGAATATGCAGAATGTGTTGAAGGAGATGGTAATTTTATTACATATTAATATTTTACAAGGATATGGAAGAACTAATTCAACAATGTTCATATTCCTAAGAAGACAAGGATGGGGTTTTGCAGTACATGTGCTTCTCTTGAATAAAAAAGGGATAAATGTCAAGGGGCAGAAAGAAGTATGCATTCATGACATTATTTTTAAAAAGTGGATAGTTATCAACTACGAAAATATATTTATTAATAAGTTTCTTTTATTTTATGTGTAGATTCCATTATCAAAGCACTTCAAGAGCATTACAGTCAACAAAAAAGTTGTTGAAAAGTGTAAGTAGGTTCAGTATTCATAATGACATGTAATTATGATTTTATGTGATGATATGTAAAGAAGAAAAAATAAATTATTGTATTGACTTACTTCGTGGGTTTCATGAGCAAGAGATTTTATTTTTGATGCAAGACTCCCATTGAGAGTCTTTAGGAATTTTTGTCATCTAGTCATAAAATGGTAAAGTCATTTTCATGTAATGAAGTCATGTTACACCTTACATAGAGGCAAACTTGTCTATGTAAAGTGTCCTCCAAGACCTTGTCACTTATCCTCTTTAAGTCGGCCTACAATAATGGAAGAACATGTTATAAGAAGTTGACTTAGCCTCTAGTAATCATGTCAGCCTAAAGGACATGAGGTGAGGTGTATATAAATCCTAACTTGGCCTCACTTAGAAGCAAGAAACTCGACATACATTCAGTGAAGAAGTGAAAATAAGAAGGGCTACAAATAGAAGTGCGAACAAGTGATAAGGAGAGTTTCTTCTAGGAAAATGAAGGAGGATTATTCTAGGCATAACAATGAAGGTTTCTTATGGGATCAACGAAGAGAGGTTTATTCTAGGGCATCAAAGAAGAGATTCTTCTGGGTCAGGGAATGTTCGAAATAATACTGAGAGGGGGGGGGGGGGAAT
>APFE031488555.1:58541-73415 GCA_000404065.3 Pinus taeda
CCAGGTACCACGTTTCATCAATTTTCACACTGGATACACTGAAGCACAACACATAATCTGAAAGGGCCACAATTCATCCAATTTTCATACTGGACTCAATAACCATATGAAGCTCATAATCAAACAACCTTCTGAATCACCCAATCACTAGATCAATACATATACAATGAGAGTCATCAACCAGATCTAGTTCATCATATCACATAAAGATATAATCAATCACTTCTCAGACGGTTGTTATAAGATCATAATACCAGAAACCAGACATCACTTTAACACTCAGAATACAACAATGATAAATAAAGATTTTAAGAGGAGTAAGCACCCTGCTCAACTGCTCGCCTGCTTACGTAAGCACCCTGCTCAACTGCTTGCCTGCTTACAGTACTCACCCTGCTCAATTGCTTGCCTGCTTACAGTACGCACCCTGCTCAACTGCTCGCCTGCTTACGTACGCACCCTGCTCAACTGCTAGCCTGCGTACCTCGCTCTGAGTCCATTGAACTGCCTGCAGTCCTTCGCACCTGAAACCCTTCTCTGCCTGCATACGGGCGCACCTGAAACGCTTCGTTCCTGCGTATGTATGCACTTTTCTCTCACTGTACCTGCGTACCTTTGGGCATAGATGATTTCAAGACTTCAGAAAGAACCCAGATAGCCAGATCTACAGATCTGAACATGCGCCGAAGAGATCTTAGTCCATCAGTAGATTCGCCTTATTTAGATCTAGACCAGATCTTACCCTCATAAGATATTCAACAAAAACATACTTAAGCCAAATGATCTCCTTTGCTTTATATAGTAAAGCTCTTCCTTAAATCATGGATTAATACCACGGGCTGACACCATGATAACACAATACCGTCGGCTAAATACCATGAGAAACCCCACGTGTGGGCGCTTTACTGCCTTGAAGTGTGTGCACTGGGGGTACGCACCCAATGAATGGGTATCCTGTGGGTATGTACGCACTTTATATAAGACATGCCTGCATGTACGCATCTTTTGTACGGTGTGCCTGCGTACTCCTTATTTTCTTCAATATTTGAGAGTTGTTCATCAATCTTTGCTACTGACCTGTTGTACAGTGATCCATCACTTGTATGGGTTGCCATCAAGGACAACACTTTAGCCATAATGCCAACGTGGAGGTTTCTTTTGGGGAAAAAAAGGAGGTTTCTTTTGGGGTAGTAAAGGAAGGATTCTTCTGGATACTTGTTTTGGGTAACTGAGATAGATATTTAGAGACCAAGCCTCTCTAGAGGTAGCCAATGAAATCATAGAGACTGAGTTTCTCTAGGAGAAGTCGAGAAGAAGCAGTGTGAAGGATAGAGATCGATTTCCTCTAGAAGGAGCCAAGGAGAGAAGTTTGAGATCAAGAAGAAAGTCGAGGAAGGGAATAGGCAGAGCATCAAGTTCAGTAACAAGGTTCCTGGGAGGATACTAGAGTCAAGGGTCTGTGTCATGGTCTTGGTACTCGTCAATTGAATATCTAGAAGAAGAATTTTGGTCAATTGAATATCTAGAAGAAGAATTTTGATAGGGTTTTCCTCTCAAGAGGTGGGAGGTTTTGGCCCTGGTTAACAAGCCTACATACTATGTCACTTGTATTTTATTGTGCATATTGGTAATTGTCTTGATGAAAAGAACAAAATAATAAAATAATGAAGAAAGGAATATAAGATAGTAAGTAAAAGTATATCACAAGAAATTATCAAGTAGAGAAATCTCTTAACTATTCATGCCCTATATTTCTCAACATGGTCTCATAACTTAGGTGTTGAAGACAAGAAAGGGAATTCAAGAAGACATCAAGCAATGTAAGAAAGATCATAGCAGATTCAAGGGCCACTAAAACCTAAATCGAAGAAATATACTCTAACAAGAGTCTTGAAATCATCTTCAAGAAGGAAGAAGGAAGAAATACTGAAACCCTAGAAGCACTTCAAAAATCATCAATCATACATCACCAAATAAGTGTAAGCTATTCAAATCTAAGGGAGGCTAGATCGAAAGAAAATCCTCTCTATTGAAACAAGGATCTCATTTGGAAAAAGTTCATCCTAAAAAAGGCAGTCTTCCCTCACCAAAGTAAGAACCTTCTTAAAAGGATCATCTAAAGAACAAGTTTGTCATTAGGTTGAATATTATAACTTCACAAGTAAGTACCTTTTTATTATAATCTAATCTAGTAAAAATGAATTCATGTTTCAAGGAGAACCATAGGCTAGTTGGATATCAAATTTCCTTGTATGGAAAAGAAGGATAGACATAGTCCTCAAAGCAAGTGAATTCATTGATCATGTCCATGGAAAGGTCTCCAAGCCATCTGAAGAACAAGAATTATATGAATACATGGAAAGGGATCTCAAGGCTCAAAATATTCTTAAGGAATCTATCTAAAATCCTCTCATTTCCTATGTAGCCGAGATGGAGACATCTAAATAAATATATTATAAGCTGGTAGAACGTTTCTCTAAGATCACGATAGAAAAGATCATATCACTTAGATCTAATCTATATAAATTGAAGGTGTCAAAAGATTAAGGGATATAGTCATGTATTTCAAAATCATCTCAAATAAAAGGGCAATTGTAGGATCTAGAAGAGATGGTATCTGATAATGAAATGATATTTGTTATTCTAAATGCATTGATTGATGAACAAGGTAACCACATATCTACTAGGGAAGAGGAAGTTATCCCATTCATCAAATTATGGTCTCTCTACAAGGCAGAAGAAGATAGGTTGAAGAAATAAAGTAACAAAAGATCAATTAAAAGGGATTATTCAGTGACAAGAAGAAAAGGGAAATTTGAAAATTTTGGTCCTCCAAAGAAAAAGAAGAACATGGCTAAGGAAAGATGTTATGGCTGTCAAAAACTTGGGCACTATAGAAGAGATTGTTCTAAACGCAAGAGGGACAGGGAAGAAGCCCATATTACTGAGGAAGTGAAAGAACCTGATTAAAAAAAGCTTAAGTAGGAAGAAGAAAAAATATCTCTACTATGACTGAGATGATCTTATTCACTAAGAAGGTACTTTCCACTTGTAATTTATAAATAAGAGGAAATGTAAATAATAAAATAAGATAGGATAAATCATATTAGAAAATAACTTCATGGTAGAAGCACTAGAAGTAAGAACACTTGACATGAGAAGCAAAAAGGATATTTGGAACAATTTCTATTAATTACAAAGAATGGGAGCTCTTTTCAAGTGATACTTATAGAAAGAAGTAGAGGTCATCATTGACTGGGATCATCATACAATAGTCAATAAGGAAACATATGTTGGGTGAGGATATGAAAGATCCTCAAGTTTATCTCATGGAATCCTTATCAAATGATTCACCAATATAGAAAGGAAGCAAAAGTTTCATCAGGAATTCCAACTCGTGGAATTCAAGGGATGACGGTATGATGACATAACAGGAAAGAAAGTCTAAAGGATAAAATTATTTCATTCAAATGAAGATGCTACATAAATTCTAGATGACCAAAAGTAAATATGAGGTGTATATGCTCACATAGATTATTATAGTCATGTCATATGGTTGCAAGATAATATGGATCACTATTTCCAACTTGGGAAATATGATCAAAAGAAGAAGGTATCTCATTCTATGAAAGATTGCAGAAAGTCATAAGTCACACTAGATGAAATCAACATATTATGTTCTCATATGAATCATGAGGAAGCTAAATACAATTGAGGAACTCTAATTGGAAGCTCCTGGGAATGAAGTATGAAAAGAAAGGAAGAGATCGTGAAAACATGCAACAAAGGTAGAAGGAATTCAACATCTGAGACCAAGAAGAGTTGACTAGAATATCTCCCAAAAAGATATGAAGACTCTTATAGTATTCAAGAAAAGATGGAGACCCTTGACAATAGATATCTTTGGGAAATGTGTCAATCTGCATATAGGATGTTGATACTTACAGGAAGATGTCATGATGAAATACCATCACAAAGGTAATTTTGATTTAAGCTTTCATCTCTTATTTTTAACTAATATCTGGATGGGCTTATGTAGAACTGCCAAAAGGAAGATCTATGGATGACTTCCAAGAGGACCATATTGAAGGATGTAAGATCCTTCTGGAAAATATGCCATGAAAGCATAATGACATGAATCAAAACCAGATGGAAAACTGATGGATCACTTTTTGATGATATGAGGACATGACTAACTCATGGATACAAGTGATGGATGGTCTGTACCCTATGAAGAAGTCCTTGAAAGATGAATACTCCATAATGAAGAATAAATTCATGGCATCGAAAGAAAGAGATCTTCAAGCAACTAGTTATTGCATGATCTCCACCTAAGGAGCTATTATATGTCCCTAGTTGAGAGGGAGCTTGAAAAGGAGTTTCTTACTTGGAAGAAACTTGGAAATTCCTAAGCCAAGAGGGAGATTAAGTACATTCCTTTTATAGGAATGAGTACATTCCTTTATTGGAATATGTCCTCCCTATTTGAGAGGGAGAGATAGACATGTCATTTTGATCTTCACCAGGGAAGACAAAATGGAGGATTGGGTAATCATTTGGCATCTGATACTCTTTGAGGATGAGATATGGCATCCGATATGAGAGTAGACATGGAGGACCGATATTATTTGAGGGCTGGAGAGCCCAAGATAAGAATAGTCCTCATGGAACACACCATGAGTACCTGGGAAGGAATGTTCTGAGAGAGACAATGATGAGAGTGTCTATAAATCATTAGTCTCACCAACATTGAGCTTAGATCTTGTGGAGATAAGGAGTTTTTAGTCAAGTCCTTGCTATGTAAAAATGTTGGTTGATATGATTTTATAAAAATGAGTTACAAATATAAATAATTATTATTAGAAATTCTTCAGGTTGAGAAAGTACAAGTACCATTATGAATGCCTCCCTACTTAACAGGAAGTGTTGAAAAGTGTAACTAGGTTCGGTCTTCATAATGACATGTAATTATGATTTTATGTAATGAGATGTAAAGAATAAAAATTAAATTATTGTATTGACTTGCTTCATGGGTTTCATGAGCAAGAGATTTTATTTTTGAGTCAAGACTCCCATTGAGAGTCTTTAGGAATTATTTATCATCTAGTCATAAAATGATAGAGTCATTGTCATGTAATGAAGTCATGTTACACCTTGTATAGACTCAAAATTTTCTATGTAAAGTATCCTCCAAGATCTTGTCACTTCATCTTCAAGTCGGCCTACAACAATGGAAGAACATACTAGAAGAAGTTAGCCTAACCAATAGTAATCATGTTGGGCTAAAGGACATGAGATGAGGTGTATATAAGGCCTAACTCATCCTCACTTAGAAGCAAGCAACTTGACATACATTTGGTGAATAAGTGTGAAGAAGAAGGGATACAAAGAGAAGTGTGGAGAAGTGATAAGGAGAGTTTCTTCTGGGAAAATGAAGGAGGATTCTTTTGGGCATAGCGAAGAAGGTTTCTTCTAGAATCAATGAAGAGAGGTTTCTTCTAGGACAATGAAGAAGATATTCTTCTAGGGCAGCGAAGTGGAGGTTTCTTCTAGGGCAACAAAGGATGTTTCTTCTGGGGTAACAAAGGAAGGATTCTTCTAGATACTTGTTCTAGGTAACTGAGATATAGATCTAGAGACCAAGATTCTCTAGAGGCAGCCAGTGAAATCATAGAGACCGACTTTCTCTAGGAGAATTCGAGAAGAAGCAGTGTGAAGGATAGAGACCGAGTTTCTCTAGAAGGAGCTAAGGAGAGAAATTCAAGGTCAAGAAAAAAGTTGAGGAAGGGAAGAGGAAGAGCATCAAGGTTAGTGACAAGGTTCTTGGGAGGATACTAGATTCAAGGATCTGTTCCATCGTCTTGGAACTCATCAATTGAAGATCTAGAAGAAGAATTTTGATTAGTTTTTCCTCTCAAGAGGTGAGAGGTTTTGGCCTTTGTTGACAAGTCTGCATACTATGTCACTTGTCTTTTATTGTGCATATTGGTAATTTCCTTGATGAAAAGAACACAATAATCACATAATGAAGAAAGGATTATAAGCTAAGAAGTAAAAGTATATCACAAGAAATTCTCAAGAAGAGAAATATTTTAACTATTCATGCCCTAGATTTCTCAATACAAGTGAAAGGAAAAAAATGTATAAGCATCAAAAGAAGTGTTATGGTAATCCAAATAAATATTTGGGTTTGATGATTGATGGTATGGACAAAAGAAAGTAATTTTACCACATTTTGTTTGCACACCAAAAAATTTACAGGAGGAAAATTTGATTCAGTTTCACTTGGTTGGTTGTATGGTCTTTAATGGGAAGATGTTGCCAAGGGTTTACTTCATAGCTCCAAATATTCATAATGATGCAAATCTAACCATAACTATAATCCATGATGTGGTTTCTCATTGGTATGGTATTCTTCATGAAGTTTTGTATTTGCAATTAGACAACAAAAGCCATGAAAAACAAAAATCAAGTTGTTTTTGGATATCTAAACATGCTTTTTGAATTGGGAATTTTTAAAAAGGTAAAGGTTGGTTTCCTTCTTGTTGGGCACACTCATGACCATATTGATTAGATGTTCAATCGTTTTTCAGTAACATTAAGGAGGAAGGATGTTGGGGGCTTATCATCATTAATTGAATGTATTAAGAAATCATACATTCCAGAGCCTATTTTTTATGTGTTGGAAGAAACTATTGACATGCGAAGGTTTATTCTGGGATCACATGGTGAGGAGAAATGCATTGAACAACTTAATGACATTAGCTTCCAGCATCAATTTCGTATCAAAAAAGTTGATGGGAAAACACTTATATGGGCCAAGAAGTATTCAACTATTGCAAAATGGGGGTCATCATCAAGTTTAGAATTTTTGAATTTCATTCCAGATCATCCAATATTTGCATCAAAGATATTGTTATTACAATCAGTTGCTGAACTCCACAATGCACGAAGGCATTAAAGATATAAATTATTTTGAATGCTTGGAAGAAATTAAAAGATGTATTAGAGATACATATGAGTACTTTGATGTTGTTGATTTAGTTTGGTGGGAGTCCTTTTTCAATAATCAAAGTGATATAATTTCAAAATCAAGAAACGAAGATAGAATTTTGAAGACTCCATTTTTTTGGCCACAAAGCATGTCAAATGAACATGAGGAAAGACACATTGTTGAACAAAAACAATCTCAAGGTATAATTAATTCTCCACAGGTAGAGGAAGGAGAAATATATATTGGTTCTAGAAGATCACTTGTAAAACGTGAAGCCAAAGAAGACCTTTACAGGGTTTTGTGCAGGATGTTAAGGAAGGTTTCATGATAGTAGTGTTAGCAGATGGAGATCCACTTGGCTACCATTCTAGGTTGCCAAGGTTATAAAGGCCATTAAAAAAAATGAATATATTACAGTTTTTGAAGTACATTGGTATGCCACAAATACCCACGCATTCAATGGTGTGTACAAGCCAAAGGTGGTAGTTGATAAACAAATTGGCATGAAGAGAAAAAGGAAGGGTACAAATATAAATCATCACCGCACGGACCTCTTAAAATTGGAAGATGCTGTCATACTTGTTTATGAATTCAATTTAACAAAGAGAGGAACTCTTCGCTTCAGGACCATAGAGATTTTGAAGAAGTTGCTACCAAAAGAAAAAGTGTTGAGATGGGAGTCTATTGAACCTAGTCATAGATCTAGAATACTTTTGAAACTTGAAATGGTGGGCATGTATGTTAACTCAAATGGGGCACTAGTTGATGAAAGAGAAGAATATGGGCCATCTTCATTTGCATCCAGTCATTCATCCGAAGATGTAGATTCTGATGGTGTGCCAAAACCTATGAGTGATTTTGAATAAATGTCTAAGAAATTTTATGTAAATGACATTTGCATGGTAACTAGAAATAAATATTTTGACTTCCATATGATCTTACATGAAGATATGAGTCATTTCTATGTTTGTTGGATTATATGTTTTAATTGTGAAGAATTTATCTCTTTAGAATATCAAAAATGCAATAATGAATTAAAAAAATAATTTATGTTATATTCAATCTACCAAAGTTGATATTTTGATTAAAAGTAAAGAAATATTAGAAATTAATGTTGAATTTTTAAATTATACAATGATATTTCCATGATATTATTTATTGTTATCATTTGGTATAACATAGTTTTAAAAACATTGAAATTTTTATGCCTCATTAAAAGGGAGCACTTCGTTTTGATGGTTGATTTTTAGGTTTTTGTTGCAAGAGGATAAGTTGTCTTAGGCTAAGATTTGAAAAGAGCTATACTTTTAGCATTTAAAATAAAAATTACTCTTGGAATAATTAATATTTCATTTACTTGTTCTTTTTTAAAAATTGTTTTAGTCATATAATTTGTTCATAATTTCATGGTTTAAATATGTTAAAAATTTAAGGTTTTTATTTCATGGTTGAAAAATTGTCAAAGCTTTTAGGTTTTTCTGAGTTATGATATTTTATCTTTAATGCTATGGTTGAAAACAATTACAATTTTAGGGTTTTTTAGAGTCAATATATTTTGTTTTTAACAACATGGATGGAAATTTTTGGAATTATAAGGCTCGGAGACATGATATTTTATCTTTAACATGATTTCTAAGAATTGTTGGAATTTTATGGTTTTTCAAAGCCTTGATATTTTATCTTTAATTTCATTATTAAAAAGTGTCAAAATTGTAACCCGATTTTTTTCTTTTTTCCAACATAAACACTTTTTTTAGGGTGTTTTTTCATCCTTTTTGCAAAAACAAAATTGGTTTTGACTACAATTCAAAAAAAATGTTGAAAATTTACCCTAAAAAAGAAATTTTTCTAGCATACACAATTTTCGTTATTGGGTTGTTTTTTCATGTTTTTTGGGGGTTTTTGGGCTAGAATTCTCGTTTTGAGGTAATAGTTCTCATTTGATCGGTAACTTTGTTTTATTATGTGAAAAAGAGTAATTTCAGCTTCTAATACCCTTCATATTGAAGGTTAGCAATGGCAGTTGTGGTGAGGAATGAACCCACTAGCATAGAACTATTGGATACTTATCCAAAATGTAAGAAGCAATTTGGAAAGGCAAGGTGTATATATTTTTACAAAATTATCAAGGGTATGATAATGAGGTGATGAAGACGTATACAAGGCCATTTGATGGAATTGAGGAACAAAATGGAGATATTCATTTGGAAGTTACATATTCCTTCATTGCAGAAACCATAGGATTATCATGAAACGATGAGAATTGGTTCAAAAGTGGAATATTGAGGCAGAAATATGGAACATATTCCTTTTAAATATGAATATGGTTGCAAATTAGCATAAGGATGTAATAATTATGGGATTTAATAAAAATGGAGGGCCATTGTGTTCATGCTTCAGAAGTATGTCCCCTATGAAGGAAGGTACGAACTTGTGTTCCTTTATCACCTTCGTTTGCTTATGCATATTGTAAAGGGATATGAAATCAAATTTCCATATTATTTGCTCAATAATATAAATAAAATGGCCCTTGGTATACAACATAATTCAAATAATCAAAAGAGAAGTCTATACCACTATGGACTAGTCAATTTTTTTATTGAAGCTAAGTTGCACCAATAGCATAATAATTGGGAAGCATTCTTGACAATAAATTATTTAAAGGAGGCACCTCAAGTGATAAACGTCTAAGGTTTGAAATGAAAAAGAACTAGGGAAATGGTTTTAGAAGTAGAGACTTTGAACCTTGAACCCATAAAAGAAGCAGAGTAAAAACTCAAGGGTTTAAAACGCAAGAACAAGAAAACTAAATCTTCTAAGGCAAAGGGTCTAGAACTTGTACTTTCAAATTTTGATGAGGAAATAAGAGATGAGGCTAGGGTTTCAAACCCTAAGACACAAAAACCTGAAGTATAACCACATGAAAAGAAAAGAATAAAATTACATAAGAAGGAAACTAGGGAACTAAGGGTGAAAAATACAAAAAGAGAAAGAAAAATTAAAACACGTATAAATAACCCTAAAATGAGAGAAGTTGTACAGAAAAAACAAGGTTAAAATCAAGCCTTGAAGCAATACAAGGAGTATGAAAAAGGGTTTGAATACAAAGGAAAAAGATAGTGTCAAAGTTCTGGATCATCCAATGATTGAAGTAGAAGAGTCTAATGAAGAACATGGAAGTCTACTAGAAAAACAAGTCTATGAAAAAGTTAACAAAAAAGGGCCTAGGTCTAAAACTATTTCTAAGAAGGATAGCAACATGAAGACAACAACTAAATCCTTTGCATCATCACGTTCACTAGATCCAGAG
The DNA here is from genome assembly GCA_000404065.3 of Pinus taeda. Taxonomy (NCBI): domain Eukaryota; kingdom Viridiplantae; phylum Streptophyta; class Pinopsida; order Pinales; family Pinaceae; genus Pinus; species Pinus taeda. The sequence goes on from APFE031488555.1 coordinate 68,846, forward strand.
CTAGAATTAAGAATCCTATAAATTGATGTTGCACAACAAAAGGTATATGATCATGTTGAATCCATGGAGAAGGATACACAACAATCATTTTTTGATCGGGTATCATCCCTCTATTCTTATAGTCCACCACGATTTTCTTCTGAAGAAAGGGAAACGATAGAAAAATTGAAGGAGGAAATCCAAGAGTTGGAAGTTTTAGATCATCATATCATGGATGAAAATCAAACTTTAAAAGATCAAAATCAAATAATTTTAAAAAGAATGAAAGTTTGGTATAAAAGGAATCAAAATCAAGGGAATCAATAAAATACTTCAATTGAAAATTAAGAATTTAAATGCCATGTTATTGATGAAGAAACCCAAGTGGTTAATCTCAATGAAAAAGCAGGTATTGGAAAACAACAACTTGGAAATTCTAACCCAAGCAACAAAAACTTTATAATGAAAACAAATGGTTTCTAAATTTTGAAATTGTTATGAAACTACCTCACAAAAAGATAGAAAAGAAAGACCAATGCCTTATAAATCAACCTCTTTGAGGGAGAAACCTCCTTTACATTACACAAATGAACAATTATTTGATGATACAAATGACAATACCTCCTTTCTATGTATAGGAGTTTAAGGGATCATAATATATTTAGAGCTGACATAACAATAATAATGTAAGGGCACAACAATAACAATAGTGGGCTTATATGGGGCATAATAATAACAATATGGGGACTACATGGGCAAAACAATATAATAATGGGGGTTGCACTAATAACAATAAGGGGTTACACTAGTAGTATAGGAACTTACTACATCAACACCACCCATTGGAATGGAAAGCATTGGGATATTCAATACATATTCTCCCATGGATAACTTGATATTATGGCACTTTATAGAGAAATTTATGGTTCCTCCACTTCCAACCGTCACTTGACACTCTGGTGCTAGATATAGGAAGCAATTCAATTCCTTGGCTATGTTACAATGAATAAAATTATGGGTACTGCCCGAATCAATCAGCACTATTACCTTTTTCTTCTTAATATGTCCTTCTATCTTGATAGTTTGAGGTGTGGTAATTCCTACCAATGTATTACAAGATACGGTCGGATTCATGTCTTGATGCTTGATGTGATCTTTCACTTCTTGAACCTTTTTATTATTGATATGTCCTTCTATCTTGAGAGTTTGAGGAGTGGTAATTCTTGGCAATGCTTTACAAGATATGGTCGGATTCATTTCTTCTTTCTCTGGGGCTGGTTCTTGGTGCATATCTTCTTCTTTTGATGTTTCTTTATCCTTTTCTTCCTCCTCTTCACAATCTATGTAAAATAATTTCTTCTTAGCACACTTATGACCTTTAGTGTATTTGCTATAACATGTGTAACAAAGCCCTTTTTCTCTTTTTTCTTCCAATTGTTGTGGTGTAAACCTTGTAGGTTGTGGAAGGATAGGAGCAAAAAAACTTCCATATTTATAGTTGTGAGTGGTAAGATCCCTTGTTTCCATAATCTCGCTTTCAATTTTTCTTTCCAACCTAAATTCCTTCTCCAATGAATCAGGTTCCCAAAGACGACCTCATGTTGAATGTTATCATTTAAAGTCCCTATGAAGACATCAATCCTTTGCTTCTCTAGAATATCATTTACCCTTATATTCAATTTTTTGAAGTCCTCAATGTGCTCTGCCATTGAACCCTTTTGTTTGAGATTTATCAATTGGCTAAAGAAGGTGTTTCTCTTTGTATCCTCATAATGTGCTATCCTTTCCTCCGTGAGAATTGACCAGGTGACAAGTGGTTTACGAGAACAAAGCCCTCTATACCATACAAATTGATTTGGTTCTAAATATAAATATGTAATATGTACCTTTTGTAAAATTTGCACATCATGTAAATCAAAATATTTCTCCCTCTGTAGTATCCAATTTACCCGATCCTTGCCATCAAACTTCCTCATATCGCCTTTTCTTGATTTTAGGAGCTCGATCTTGAAATGGTTGTAAATATGTAATTTTGGATCTTTAAGTTCTTAAATTCCAATTTGCAGTAGCCCTCTGCATCCTCTTTCCAATGCCATCAATATGATCGAAATTGGATTCTCCAAGAAAGAGTTATTCCCAATCTCCCAAGATGACCTGATTATACAAATTTTCAGTAAAGCGAACTTGTATAACATGCCATGTGTCACTGTTTTGACCTTCAGATTTAAAAAATATACACAGAAAAATACAATCTGTACTCTTTCTGTAACTTCTTATGAAATTTAAATCTAATTCTCACAGAGAAAGTTATGACAATTTTCCCAAGGTCACCTGTTTGGAATGTAATTTGGGAGTTTGCAAAAACCCTAACTTCCTCAAATCATATCTCCGAAAATATAGCAAGACAAGATCTAAAATTCGGACCCAAGGTTCAGAACAATTTCATCTCATACGTTATTTTTTAGCTTCTGAAACGTTGTAAAAAAAGGTTATTGCGAAAATTCCACGATGGCCTGTTTGGAGCAGTGAAACCCTAGAATCCAAAGCTCTGATACCAAATGTGTTGGCATTATGTTTCTGGTATGGTTATATGTTACAGATGTTGTACTTGATGGAAACACCCATGGCATGGCTCTCAATATGATGAGAATTAAGAAGTACGCAGGAGAACAGTTCAGAAGATGCGTACCCACAGGTACGCCGTGCAGGGACCGCGTCCAAACCCGCAGTTACCCAGTTCAGGAGGTGCGTACCCCCAGTTCACTTACTTCAAGGCAGAGAAAAGCACACGTGGGGTTTCTTATGTTTAACTCTTGGTATTTAGTCGACAGTATTGTGTTATTATGGTTTTGGCATGTGGTATTGTTTTATATTATTATTATTATTAAGCCCCATGATCCATGATTTGAGGAAGAGCTTGCCTATATAAAGCAAAGGAGATCATTTGGCTTGGGTATGATTTTGGGTTGAATACCTTAAGATCTGAAATATTGGGTTATTTTTTCAAAAGCTCGATCTATATGAAAGTGAAGTGGAAAGCGAATCTGTGAAGGGTGATCTCTCGAGCGCTGTAGCTGCGAAAGTACGGAGACGCCACAGAAGGCGCAGTGTGGAGACACCACAGAGGCACCACAGAAGGCGCAGTGCGGAGACGCCACAAAGGTGCCACAGAAGGCGTAGTGCGAAGGCGCCACAGAAGGCGCAGTGCGGAGACGCCATAGAGGCGCCACCGAAGGCGCAGTGCAGAGACGCCACAGAGGCGCCACAGAAGACGTAGTGCGGAGACGCCACAGAAGGCGCAGTGCGGAAGCGCCACAGAAGGCGCAGTGCGGAGACGCCACAGAGGCGCCACAGAAGGCGCAGTGTGGAGATGCCACAGAGGCACCACAGAAGGCGCAGTGTGGAGGCGCCACAGAAGGCGCAGTGTGAAGGCGCCACAGAAGGCGGAGTGCGGAGACGCCATAGAGGCGCCATAGAAGGCGCAATGCGGAGGCGCCACAGAAGGCGCAGTGCGAAGGCGGCACAGAAGGCGCAGTGCGGAGACGCCACAGAGGCGTAGTGCGGAGACGCCATAGAGGCGCCACAGAAGGTGCAGTGCGGAGGCACCACAGGAGACGCCACCGAAGGCGCAGTGCGGAGGCGCCACAGAAGGCGCAGCTGTGGAGGTGCGCGGTGCCACAGAAGGTGAAGTGCGTAGTGACGCAGGCCAGAGAAAAGGAAATTGCGTATCTGTCTTAAGATCTTTTTTTGACTGATTTTTTTGTTGATAAGGTGTTATGGGTTTAGTTTATTGTTATTGTGGATCTGGTTATCTGGGTGACTTACTGGTACTTGATGATCATTTGATGTTTATGGATCCAGTTTGAAAATTTACGAAAAGTGGTCCTTGAAAGAAAAGAAGTAGGGGGTTGTAGCTCCCTTCCAGGAGAGACTGGAAAACGAGAGAGAGTTGTAGCTCTCTGCAGGTTGCAGCCTGCGTACTGGTAAAGGACTGCACCAGTACAAGACCATTGTTAAAGGAGTTTCTAATTTGAAAGAAGATAGAGACATATTGCAGCAGGTGGTTTTCACCCACATTGGGTTTCCACCTTATATCTGGTGTTCTCTGATGTGACTGTCTGCTTTTCTTATTCATGCTCATTATTTATGGTATTAGTATGCAAATATAATCCAAAGTATAAATAAGAAAGATTTGGTAAAAGAATAAGATAATACTGATTCACCCCCCCTCTCAGTATTATTGTAAACAATTGGTATCAGAGCAGGTCCTTCTAAAGAAGCTTGATCGCTTGAAGGAAAATCTTTTCATCATGAGCAACTACGAGAGGGAAGCATCTATCAGGCCACCGGTTTTTGATGGGACAAACTTCAATTATTGGAAGGTAAGAGTTACTGCCTATCTTCAATCTCTTGGTACAGAAGTTTGGAACATTGTAGAAACAGGCTATGCTTTTCCTTCAACTACTCCTACAGATGCAGACGAGAAAAGAAGTATGAAACAAATGCAAAAGCAGTCAGTACCCTATTAGGATGTATATCCCAATCAGAATTCATGAAGGTAATGCACTATAAATCCGCAAAAGAGATATGG
>APFE031488557.1:2012-37445 GCA_000404065.3 Pinus taeda
CATATCATTATTATCTCAAAACTATAATATGAAATGGGTCCCTTTTTAATTTTGGTTTTAATTGGTATCAATTTAGTTTTATTCAAAAAGGTCCGAAAAAATAAAATAAAGCATTACCAAAAAACCTTTTTGAATAAATCAATCAAAAGCCTTAAAATAAATGATTAATCTTTTGTCATTGCGATAAAGCGATCGCAAGATCGCATATCGCAATGACAAAGGAGGCATAACTTAAAGACCCATTGGTTTTCTCCAACGCGACAACTCGCAATAGGCTATCGGATATCGGCAATAATAAGTTGGCATAATAAAATTCCTTTCGCTCCGATGCGATGCGATATCGCTATCGGCGATCGGGGATTTACCATGCATGCTTTTCAAAGTGCCCAGTTAATACTCCCGATGTGATACGATATCGCTATTGGCGATCGGGGATTCCAAATGGAACCAATGTAACGATTTAAGATTTCCCCGACGCCCGATTGCGATAAAGCCAAAAGCTCTAATTTCAAATAAATCTTAAAGCAGGGTTATTATGATTAATTCGTATTAAAAGCATTATCTTCCAAACAGTCATTCATCTGTGCTCAACCGTCAAAACATCCAAGGCACGCTTAAACAAATCATCCGGCCAATAATCGATATGATGGGCATTTAAAGGATTGACAGGTTTTAACGGCCATTTAATGAAACAGTGAGCCTAAAAATCTTTTCACAGATTGTATCCGTGGCCACTTTAAGTTAATCATTCATCATGCATTGATCAATATATCTCGCTCATATTCGGTTTGCGCTATCAATTTTCTGTATTACGTTCATTTTCACTCTTGTGCATAACTCTTCCGAAGTAACGAATTCAAGCAGAATGGGGAAGAAGTCTAAGAAAACTGCAATCGCTTCCGCTTCGCCGGCCACAGGACAACTCATCGCTGATCCAGGAACTAAAAAGAAAGGATTGATATCAGATACTACATGTCTATGACTCGGCAAAACTACTTGGAAAAGTACCTATAATTTGATTGAAGCCGAAGAACCAGAGATGATAGCAGTATGAGCCTCAGCAGATAGCACTCGAAAATATGATGCTACTCTAAAGGACTTAGCCGACTCTTTCCTTCATCGGATAGCAGCTCGAGAACAAATTCTCCCATATACGGATGTAGTGAGATGGGCAATTGAGGAAATCCCAATCACAGACAGAACCTTCAGCACCAGAGATGGGAGAATCTTCGGTTCATTTCAATCTGATGATTTGAGGCAAATGTATCATTTGCCTGTGCCGGAGAAGAAGTACAACAAGGCATTTTTGGAGAAATTCTGAGATGAGAACGAAACTGAATCCGAACCCATTCGGGAATGGAGGCAAAATCTGGCAAAACACAAGCATGAATCTTCAAGTAAGTACTCGGTTGATTCTCTATGCTCTCCTTATTGTTATGCTGGGATAATGATGTGTAGGTTGTGGGGGTTGCACGATTCCGCTAATTTCACTATAGAAATGGTTCCCTTGATGGAAGCGGCATGTAATGGTGAAATAATGGATTGGGCAACTATACTGTCTGATAAGCTAGCAATCGCAGTTCTTGATTTTAGAAGCAAATCCCGCGTCACTGAAAGGCTTATTCCCCCATTATACTACAGTGATTATATACTAGACATCCTCTGTTTTAATTCTAAATTTCCTGTGCTCGGATGGAGGTGGACATCGCAAGACCCCACGCCCATTCACATATACCATCAGAAGTTGTGGAAAACTTACTAAAAGCACCATTATACCAAATCTGCAACGGCTTTATGTTACCCATTCATTATTCTATCTTTAATAAACCTGCCCCTAATATTTCCTACCAAGAAGGGATTGATTTGACATCAATAGGAAGTTGGTTCGGAGAGGAAAAATTTACTTATATAAGAATTTTTAGTAGTCAAGCCAAACCTCATGTTCTTCCTTTGTACATACCTGATAAACTGCTAGCTAGGGAGATAGCCTATCAGATTATCTCCGGAGGAGTTACACAAACTCTAAAGAAAAATAAGAAGCAGGTTTGGCCCTCTTTTCCCCTAAGATGTGGTGTCTACACTTTACATTATTTCAAACATGCAGAGAAAGAATCTGAAAAAATAAAGTCATTAAATCTAGCAACTCTCCCTAGTAGGCGATTTGATCCACGCAAAGTCGCCTATAATGCACTTGAACAAGACAAATTGACCAAGTTTGAACATAAAGAAGATAAGTTTGATGACCTATTCTCATCAGCCGAGTCAATGTTCCAAGTTAAATTGCTGGCTAGAATCGAATATAAAGATGACGGATTAGTTGAATTCAACAGACTTAGAGAACAGAGGTTGCAAACTCTGCCTCTAGATCTGTTAGCAACAACCCCAACAACAGAATCAAGTGAGCCTGAACAGTGACTTACTAAGGAACCTCCTGTTACATCAAAGGAACAGGAAGAAGTGCATATGAAAAGACAAGAGGAAACCTAGACGAAAGAGCAGGAACAGAGAAACATGAATGTGAATGTAGATACTCAAATTGACCCGAAATTGCTCCAGGAATGGCAGCAATTCAACTCTTATCAGTAATCTTGAGTGCTCTAAAGATGCCGAGACATCAAAAGAGGCTGATACACAGGAGACAACTTCAAAATAGGTTCTAGGTGAAAGCAACGGCCTACCCAGTTTGAAAGAAGTAGAGATAATCCCAAAGGATCCTTCCGATCAGGTTATTTTGCAAATAGAAGCAATTCCTCCCTTAGATGTCTTCTATAGCCCAAGACACAAAGTTGTGGTAAAACGACAGAGGAAGAGGAGAAGGACTGATCAACCTTCCCTATTCCCAGAACAAACAGTGACGGGAAATGTGCTTTGGAAAGAGGAATTTGACCCCTCTGATGATTTAACAAAACTATCACAATATGTTGGAGCCTATTCGGCACCAACAATAGACAAGGCATCAGAGGTAAGCATTTTATTGAAAACAAAAGACCAGGAGATCTTTTCACTGCAAGCGCAACTATCAGAAGCGCAGCAAAAGGCGAAGCAGGCAGAACGGCAATTGGTAACACAACAACAAATAAATAATCAATTGACTAAACAATTGCAGGAAGAGAAACAAAGGATTGATGACAGCGCAGTTCAAAAGCAGAAAGAGTTGTCTGAGGCATTAGCACAACTAAAAGCATCGAATGAAAAAATGTTGAAGTCAAAAGATGAGCAGATTTCTGAATTATCAGCCCAGCTAGAGAAAACAAAAAAACTTCCACAGATAGATGAATTCAGAGTAGCGGCATTACAGATAAACAAGGCATTGATAACTCATATAAAGCTTTTATGTCAACAAATCGCCCAGGCGGAACCATTATGCGATTTAACGACATCAATAAGTGAGAAATCGGAAAAAGCTAGAACAGACTTGGATCAAGCCGATGAAACATTAACCAATTTTCTTGAATGGCAAGATACCGATCAGGGACAGGCGGCTAATTTACCAAAGATTTTAGAATCACATAAAGAGATATTATTTACAGAATGGCAGTCCCAGTTAATGAAATCAGAGAAATCAATTTCAAGATGCAAATCAACCACTAGTAATTTGGTTGAATTGGTTAATAATACTTTTTACTTGTCTAACATGATCTCTCAATGTACTCCAAGTAAATTGACAGCAGCTAAAACATTGGAGCAGTCATGTTATCCGGAACTAGAGAAAAATGGAAGATTAATCGCAGGAATTAACAGTTTGACATGGGACACCTATTGGTTCTTTTTAGTCAAACCACACAGCCAGAGAGCCACCCTCAAATGCCTTACAGATGCAATCGGGTATATCATTCTCAATATTCAGGATGCCACCTATGCTGCCCAACTCAATTCTCGCCTCAACAAACCACCCGAAGTGGAGCCAATGCTTGCGATATGTCAGCTCAGGTTTAAAGGAAAACAGCCTAAATGATGATTCATGCCGCTGACTGCCAGATTGCTGTGAAGGAGATATTCAAAATCAATTGATACCAATTAAGTAGGATTTCAGTTTCATAGGTAGTTAGCTTAATTTAGTATTTATAGACCCTTTCATGTATTTAGAAATGGTCGTAAAGTTGTGTATATGACTTAAAACCTGAAGTTTCACTGTTGCACTTCAGGGATATTCTTTTATAAAACTGGACCAATCATTCTGATTTGACAAAGAAGATTTTATACGAATGTGCACTACTGTCTTTGTTTAAAAGTATTTCTGCGTTGGAAGAAGAATTTCAAATAGCAATTGATATTGGGAGTGATAAGCAACTCATATGGTACTATTATCTATGTCTGATCTCATTCTTTTTATATGAATTGTCATTTGATCGCTCTTGCTATTATCGGATATATATATACATATATATATATATATGTGTGTGTGTGTGTGTGTGTGTGTGTGTGTGTGTGTGTATGTGTGTGTGTGTTTTAACAACATTCTTTATTCCTTCCACTATTGGATGCTTACAGTGTGCTTTTCTTCTAATCATGTATGTATCGATGATATAAATGATAAGTGTAGCAATATTGTGTTAATCACTTTGTTTAACTATTTAACTAAAGTAATCTTTGAATGAATAAATATCTATGTTTATTTGATAGAGTCATCTATATGCCTGTCAATAGACAAAGATCATCAAACGCTACATTTCCAAAAAATAATAGTTCCCGAGATTAGCAGTAGTTCTTTTATTTTTGCTGATAGATTAAGTTATTCACCTATCATTAGATTAGAGCCACCATTGGGAAACTGGTCCCATTATATCCAGTCGGAGCCACCATCCCAAACAAAAAAGGAGCTGTATTAAGGTCCGGACCGGGTGGTTATCTCCCAATGGTGATACAACGCTTTTCAGGGCATCAACACCTTCCCATTGAAACTCGAGACAATATGGTCTCAAACTCCCTGAAGGATGATTCATCTCACCCTCGCCACACACTTATTCCACTCAGCCAACTCTTGTGCATTAGTTGAACTCGGCTTTGGGATTTCTTGATTAATGAAATCCTTCAAGCCGTTGTCTTCTAATATAGCCTCCATGCGATATTTCCATGCTATGTAAATCGAGTTGCCTTCCAAGGCATACTTGAATCTCAAGCCATAGAACGACATTGGCCAACCTTGAAGTATGATAGGAAATTGATTTATACCTGCAACCCTGAACTTCAAACTTCGAATTATCTTCTCTGTATACTATTCACAACTCCGATAAACTTGGCTTTGATACCATGTAGAAATTTTAACTATAGATTAACGTGATAATGCAATATAACTAAAGCAAAATACTTTAATCTACTTCAACAATCAATTAGCAGAAGCTTAAAATATTTGAGCAAGATCAAGCGGAACACATATAACCAGAGAAGAATCAAAGCACATGAAACACAAAAGAATACTCAAGGGAAAGCCTCAGCTAAAAACTCCACTATCTATATTGTCATACAAGGTGGAAATATATCAGAATTACACAAAGCTTTAGCTCTCACAGCTAGCCAGCTCTCAGTACAATCCTCCTAGATTCTCACAGGCAAACAAAACTTCTCACAAGCCTTTCCTCTCTACCCTCCAATCTCCTATTTCCTTGCACAGTTTCTCCTGGGTGATCCTCATGTTACCAAGTGCAACATTGATCACTCACACTGATCTCACACCCTGTAAAATTGTGCAATCCTCAAGGAACCTTATTCCTTCTGCATGCATGAGTTTCCTCTATAGGATAAAACATGCAACTGATAGTACAATGTCCCTATCTTTAATCTGAACTGGGTCTTTCTCAGAATAGACATGCATGAGTTAATGATGAGAGAATCTTCAGTTATCTGGAGTACACTAGTTAGATGCATGCATGCATTAACTGACTGAACTCATAATTAGTTCCTCGAACAATTTGGAACTAATTTAACTGGACTTAACTTAGTAAACTGAGCTAACTAATTACAACTCAAATATAACTCAATCTTATCTCCTTAATTAAGGGATAATCTCCTTAATTTAAGGGATAATTTTTGCATGACTTCACAAAGACTTCTAACTTGAATTTCTCCAACTAATTAACTCAAGATGAATTAATTAATTATTTTTCAAGCAGCTGGTGAGACTAATGTCGAATTTTATCATTTCTTGTTGATATTTTCAACAGAAGTAAAAATATATGCAACAAGTGCCACCATACTCGAAGAAAATCTTGACATTACAGTCGAAGCATAGTCTGGCGTTAATTAGAAACACAAAAAAAAAAAAAAAAAAAAAAAAAAAAAAAAAAAAAAAAAAAATATATATATCTATATCTATATATATATATTATATATATATATATATATATATATATATTATATATATATATATATATATATATATATAATATATATATATATATATAATTATATAATAAAAAAAAAAAAAAAAAAAATTCAATGCCATGCTAGAAGCAAAACAAGAAGCACAAATGCGAGAAAAAATAGAAGTAGAAATGGACACAACAATAGAAGCAAGAATGGAAGAAATTGTTTCTAGCATTGCTTTTGATGATATGCCTTACACTATTCACAGTGCAAATCAAGGCACTGATGTGAACATGCATTCTTTTGTCAAATATTGCATCCCCACTTCAAGACAATTTATGCACACAAAAAACACTGGATTTCAACGCTATTTGTGGCACTAATGGCATGTTCTATTGTATTATTTTCCTCTTTCTCACCGCTCGCAAATCGTTGCTGATGTGGGCACATTTTTAGATTTAATGGTATGATAAACACTTGGGTATTTAGGTCAAGCACCTTGTGACTAGAGATTATGACCAAAAGCCTTACCGACCGTCACTCCTTGACTTTTTTATTCCACCTTTTCAACTTTGGTATCAGTCCAATGGGGTACCCATCCTAGAACCATGATCAACTAGAAACCTGCTTGCACTGAAAAACAGCAACCTTAGTTTTCTTTTTATCCCTGGGGATTCAGATAAAGTTCCATATATTGTTGAAAAGGCCTTAGAGAGGAATATCCAACTAAACACTCAATTTTCTAATTGAAGCTAAGGAACTGAAGAATAGAATTCCTTTAAATATATTACATTCATGCTTGACCTCAAGCTAGAAGCAACACACATAAACACATCAATGATAACACACTTAACAAGCTCCCCCTGAAATTGGCACTTGACATCAATGACAATAAATACCAATGAGCTCAACAATATTTGACAAAAGACTTATATAGTCTCAACCCAATCGAAAAGTTCATTTCTAAAGCCCCTTCTACATGCACAATTGGTAAGAATAAGGAAAAATTAGAAGAAGAGAAAGAAATATCGCAGGGCTTTTGTTTGTGATATTTTTATTTGATAAGGACTTCATCCACATGAGCAATTAAGTCATTTTGTTCCACCAACTAAAATTCAAGTTGTTGTTCTAGATCGTAACAGAGACTTATTTTGCAAGTAAAGCTATAAAATTTCCTGATTTTGATCAATAGTGCTAATAGATGCGACCGTCCATTTTTTTCATTCCATTAAAAATAAGATTGTTTTATTTACATTGATACAAGTAATGTATAAATGCAATATTTTTGTCCACTTGCAATGTGATAAAGACGAAATAATTTGTTTAAATTACTTTAGGGGCTTGATTATTTGAAGTTTTCAATGACAGAGATTGATGTTTGAAATCCTCGATGAGCCCTTTTTGAATGTAGACTTTTATTGATTCGGGAGATAAGGTATATGTGACAAAATAATCATCAATTCCATGCTTTTTTGGAATCTACCTATAATACAATAATCACTAATCGCCGTCTAATGTAAATTAAGAAGAAGATGGGAATTTTGTCACGATTCATCACATATTTCATCAATTCACACTAGTGCCCAATGACTAATCTATAAGCATCATTCTTATGCCCAATTCCCAAGCCCTCGCCAATCCAATGTATTCAATGTGCATTTGTGATGTTGTAAAGGATTGTGGTTATAGTGTTTACACTAGATCACTTTAGTGAGCACAGAACTTGCTAACAAGATATCACACTCTTTACCACATAATCAATGTGATATCCCGCGACTTATTTTACTAGATTTGTTAGCAATGAAGGTGTCACTCAGCCCAAGAACCCTTGCATCCATTAGAAATAAAATTTCAACATCTAAATAATTGATAAATCCAAGTGCACACATCTATTAGACATCATCTTTAGAAATGTTGAAGGGTGTTGGCACTTGTAAAATCACTCGTAGATCGACTCACTTAAAATGGACATAAAAAAATAATATCCATAGAAATAAAGTGGATTGCAAAAGAGTCTATTTCCACAATTGCACCCATGAAGTTGAGAGGCTCTTGTATTTGTCATGCACCAACAAAGAGAATAAACCCACCACTAGAAGTCTCCTACACACAACAGAAAATGACACAATTATTTTCAATCCAAGCACAAATGTCAATGGAAAAGGAAAGCACAATCAACATATTGTTCATCACAAGAAAATATAGTGACTTCAAAAAATTTATATTGAGCATGTATAAATCTTATTGTTATCCCATAATAGTATTATAATAGATTTTAAAATGGGTTACAAGTGCTTATATTCATCCTAAATGAGAAATTCTAGTTGTGGGAGTTCAACTACTTCATTTTTGAATCAAATGCGGATAGGAATAGAATAAGCATCAAAACACTTATTTCATCATACATCTCAAATTGCTAAAAATTAAAAAATCATAAGAATTAACTAAATTATAACTATATTTAAAATTATTATTATTATTAGTGATATAAAGAATTAATACATAAGTTCAACATATATATTCTAAAAAAAAGAACATGTAAGAAGATTCCTAACCATGGAGGTTTGCCCCCATTTTATCATGGAAATTATTACTATATAAGCTAATACCACGAGTTCTCGGGCTTCACTGGGGGGAGCAATATTATGCCAAGTGGATTCATATTTGGGGATATATATTGAGGAAAAAGTGGCATGATATATTGGGGGATATATAAGGGGTAAAGGGTTTTTATATTGGCAAATATAAAAAGTGGAACTGAGAGTTAATGAAAAATATAAAGAGGTATGAAAAATGTTAATGAAAATGGATACCTACAATATCTAGTGAAAGTAGGGTTTTTTAAATATGGAAGGTGTATTGGATTCGTATTGGTAGGGGGTTAAATAATATGATTTTAGAAGTATTTTGGTTAAATAATGTGATTTGAGAAGTATTTTCCAACATGTAGTCAAATTAGGTGTATTGTTTAAGTAGTTTTCTTTAGTGCGACTTTTTAGACTTTCTAGTGCGGGAATGCGGCGGAAAAAATTGAGGGGAAATCTTGATTTGTGTTATTTAAACTGAATTTTTTACTATATATATGGAGTCAACACCTTGAAAACCACCCCTAGTACACTTCGATTGTGCACAAATTGTGATTTCAATAAATTCATGCCAGATTTTAGAGAAATTAGACCAGAAAAACCCACCAAAAAATATTCCAAAAAGTCTCACTAGAGACAATTGCATTGTTTAATATTCCACTAAGGCACATGATATGTCAAAGGTTCATTAAGTGAAGCCCCTGTGAAAACCACATGTCTAAAAAACCATAAGTCATTTCATATGGTATTTTTTAAAAATTAATGTGTTTAATTAAAAGTACAAAAAATGCATAACTTCAAAAGGCCTTTATTTTGTGTATACTACCAAGGATATTCTATAATACTCTGAGGAGGTTAAATGCCTACTGTCGACATTTTTGTAGGTTAAATCCCTATAATACCATGGGTTCTCAATATCACATGCACAAAAAACCATAATTAATTTCATATAACATTTTTTTTAATTAATGTGTTTAATTAAAAGAGAAAAAAATATATAACTACTCTTGACCTTTATTTCATGTATACTACCAAGGATATACTATAATATTCTAAGGAGGTTAAATCCTTACTATTTACCTAATAATTATTGATAATTAAATTAAAATTCAAAATTTGAAAGTCTTATTGCAAAATAAACATAATATAAATTAACAAACAGTGAAACTTCCTTTTTTAAATTATTTATTAAAATTTTTAACTAGTAAAAACCATAAAGAAAAATAGAAACGTGAATTATATATTTGAATTTAAGCTTTTGTGATCCATAATCAGAGTTTATAGAAATATTTTCGGAAAAATCACATTAGAAAATCTTTGTCGACGCATTTCGAACCAACGAGTGTGGTTCATCATCAGAACAAGCTGAAAAAATCAGATCATGACTACATGTTAAATAGGGATGGCAGATCTTCCAACGGTTAGGTTGGACTTAAAAATGACTATATTAGACTCGATTAGACCAAGGCCATACTTGATTAAAAAACGACTAGATTTGGTTGCTTAAAATTATTTAATTATAATATTATTAAGAATGTATTAGAGTAAAAATATTAATATTTTATAATGCCATTTAATACTTTTTGGTTTTTTGGTTTATCTAATGAGTTTTATAAAAATTGAGTCATATGTTATATATTTTAATAATTATATATTTTTATCTATTAAAAAAGAAATAATGTAATTATAATATATCTTTATTTTATTTAACACATTACTTAATTAACTGATTTACCTTCTCTTTAAACTTTGTCAGCTGAAAATTGGCTTTTTCTATTCAATTTTCCAATTCTAATTCAAAGGCCTAACAATGCCGACTCATGAAGAGAAAACGTAACCTAACAGTTGGAAAGATGGGCCTAACACAGCACTTTATATTACCATTGAATTGGTGTCGCACTGTTATAGACATTTTTGGGCACTGCAACCCCAATCATAAATGTCCATAAACTGAGGGCTCCTAAGTCCCTAAAAGTGTTGCTTCACTGCCTAAAGGAACAAGGTCAGCTGATTACATCATCTCCCAGAAGTTCTCCACTGAAAACTGCTCATAAATGGTCAAAACTGGACCATACTGAAAACCAAGTGCAGAGGGTGCGATGCATATCACCTTCCCAGTGTATAAGGCGTGATGCATTTTTACTGAATGGCTCCTCTGTAGGGTGCGATGTTCGGGAATGGACAAATGGCAGGGACAAAATGCGAGGTGGAAGATCATGGAATCTTCCAGAAGCTTCCCCTCTAACACTTGCCTCTCTATTTTCTACCATGGATGAGTAAGAGATCATCATTCTCCAAGTGGAAGCAGTAACTATGAGAGAGAGGACACTAATCAAGATCCCAGAAGATGACTCACCTCCCTATAATCATCTATATATGGATCCCTCAGCACAGAGATCCAGAGGCTGGAATTTTGTATCTTATAGAGAAGTGTTGTTGGTTTTCTGGTGTACATTCATAGTGTTGGGTGATCTAAGCTTTGCTTGAGGCGAAGAAGGGCTTTCTAGTTGGAGGATGATGCTGGGTCAGAACATATGGTTGTAATCCTCTTGCTACTTTTCATCTTAATAAAGCTATTCTAGTTTTCCTCCATATTCTTGTGTACTTGTTTATATATGGATTTATATGGTTAACACACATCTGGTCCTGTGTTATTTACGAATATAGATCTTTGTTCTTCGATAGTAGTATGTTGCTGTGATTCCACGGGTGCTCTTTGAAGCTAGGCAGACGAAGAAGAAGCAGCAAAGCTCTATCAGGAAGGAGAGGAAATCAAGCACAAGACTAAGGTTGGTCTTCTTGGTTCTCCTCTTATCTATTTTCATAAAGGAAAACGAAAGTAAACTTTACTTGTTTGTTTCTAATATAGCCACCCATCTTAGTGGGAATAGCAGCATCCGAGTGGACACTATTCCCGGTAACATCCACACCCTCTCTTATCTAATTAAATCACACTTAAAGGCCTAAATATTGCATTAAATTGATGCTTAGGAAAACTATTTCCTAAAATGCATGACCCCCTATGTCTACTATTTACAATGATTTTCCCTTGGGTGAATGCTCCTACATCAAACTCCCAAAGTAGAAAATATTCATGATCGCCTGATCATGTGTCTTCTGATCTTTGTCTTCCTAGATCCCACACTTTAGTTTGTAATGGTCTAAACGCTCTGTACCTTTGTTGTTGCTATATGTCTGTTTTCTTTTGCTCCATCTTCTTCTTCTTGTCAATCAAATTCAAGTTCTAATTGATCTTGCTTGCTGCTGCTACCATTTTCCTCCATTTGAATTGCTGCATCATCAGCTGCCACATGTCTTCAATTTCTATGTCCAAAATTTCTTAGGGCTGGTCCATATTCTGCTCCTTACTTCTTCCTCTTTCTTTGTGTTCCAGGTTGTAGTTGTTGGTTTCTATGATGGCTTTGCTTGCTACCATTGTATACATTGCCTCCACTTTTGCTATAGACATTGCCTTATCTTTTGATTTCCTTGATATGTTGACTCCTATGTTGACTCATGCTTGGCTTGCTGCCATTTTTTCTTTACTTGCTGCCTCCCTATCATCCTTACCCTCTTTCATGATTGAATCATGACTTTTCAACACTTTCTCCAACAAATTAACTTCTCTATTCCATGGATTTATTTCTTCCATAGAATTCTCTTCTTTCACCTTCATTTGGATGTTCATTTGTGTCAAATCTCCTTTAGCATCTTCAACTAAACCTGGATTCACAACCCACCTGTTAGAATTAAAAACACAAGGTTGTTATGCCTTGGTTTCCTTTGGTGACAATTCAGTTTGTTGCACTATTTCTTTCTCCTCTGTCAGCACATCAGTATGTTGATTCAAATTCTTAGCAAAATTCATGAGACTGTCAGTTAGTCTCTCTTCCACACCATCTGTTTTAATGATGCTTTCCTGTTTGGGTTCACAATAGTGAACTTCACCTTCCTTAATCTGTTGTTGGTTATCTTCACTTTGAAATTGTTTTATTCCTACTGCCTCTTTACCATCTTCAAACAATCTCTACTCCATCTCTTTGATCACATAATCATACTCATTCATACTTTTTAATGAACCTACAAACAAATTATTACATCTTCATGTCTCCATGACTACTTGAGACACATCTTCTTCTTCAGAAACTGTAACTGCAGCTTATGTTCTATCATCAGGTTCTCTCAGCAGTTTCTCCAGCAGTTTAATCTTCTCTTCACACTTAGCAAGCACTTCATCACAATGCTCTCTTCTTCCAGCTTCATCCTTTACATGTTGTATTACAATATTAAAACCCTTTCTTCCTCTGACCCTTGTTATCTTAAGATCTTTCTGCTGTAGCAAATCACTACTTCCCTCATTCAAGAGGTCTTCTCCATCATACTTTGTTCTCCTAGAGTACTCCTCCAGACTTTCGATATCTTCAAAAGACTGTCCATCCTCTTCAAAACACTCCTTTGTTAGTCTTCTTTCTCCCTTTGCTAAGTCTTTTGCATTAGACTTCTTCTTTCTTAACATATTTCAGTAGATGTCCTTCTTTTTCCTTGACTGTCTCAATAGCTTCCATGGCTATTTCCACTATGCCTATCATCATAGTGAATTAATGATCCTTTCCTATGTTTTCAGCTAACATAGTATCTTCCTCAAGTTTTCCTTCAGTCCCTCGTTGTTTATCTTCTCCAAGAGCTATCCTTGTCTCCTCATCTACATTAATATTCTTCCACATTTGTTCTGCATCCACAGACAAACTATTAGTCTTAAAAATATAAGACCCTATGGTGTCACTTGATGGTTCAACCATCATATCTCCTTATATAATAGAATGAGTGAGTCGTTATAAGCAAACTCCGCCTTGGCAAGTACTCGATCCCACATTCGCAAATTTTCACCAATCAAACTTCGTAGTAGGTTCCCCAGGATCCTATTTGCCCATCGGTCTGCGGGTGATAAGTAGAGTTGAAACGTAACTGCATGTCCATCTTCTTCCACAAGGTGTGCAAGAAGTGCCCTATAAACTTCATGTCCCTATCAGAAAGAATGGACTTAGGTAGACCGTGTAGCCTGATGATCTCTGTGAAGAACAAGTTGGCAACGTGAGTGGCATCGCTGGTTTTTCTATAAGGGATGAAATGTGCCATCTTAAAAAACTAGTCTACTACTACCATCACTGAATCATAACCCCACTGCGTCCTTGGTAGACCCAAGATGAAGTCCAAGCTAACTGAGTCCCATGGTCTACTCGGAATGGGCAATGGTGTGTAGAGTCCTATATTCTAACTATGTCCTTTCGCAAACTGACACACTTTACATCTGGTCACAAATATCTGTACATCCCTTTGCATTCTTGGCCAATAATAAAAATGGTTGAGTTGCTCTAATGTTTTGTCTATGCCAAAATGTCCAGCTAGACCTCCATTGTGCTTCTCCCGAATGATACTCTCTCTCATTGAACAATCGGGAATGCATAACTGTCCCCCTCTAAATAATAGCTTCTCCTGCAAGTTATAGTCCAACCATGGACTATTGTTTCTGAGCAAAGGATTCTCACAGACTTCGTAAGCCTCTTTGAAATCCACGTCAGTCTAATACAAGTCTTTCAAATGCTCAAAGCCCATCACTTGTATCATACTCTCCTACAAGAGCAAGGCTCTTCTGCTCAATGCATCTGCCACCTTGTTGGCCTACCCGCTAATGTGTTTCAACACAAAGGTGAAACTCTGCAAATATTCAACCCACTTTTCATGCTTGTGATTCAGCTTATGTTGTTGCATCACGTATTGTAGTGAAGAATTATCCGAAAATAAAACAAACTCATTCCCCAGCAAATAGTGTCTCCAATGCTTCAGTGCTTGGATGAAAACATAGAATTCTTTGTCATAGGATGAATACTTCTACCTGCTCTCATTCAACTTCTTGCTGAAAAACGCAACAGGTTTGTCTTCTTGGCTAAGTACAGATCCAATGGCCGTATTGCTTTCATCACAACGAACCTAAAAAAGTTATTAAAATCTGGCAATCTCAGGATCGATCTTTCTATGATCTTCTTCTTCAGTAGCTGAAAACTCCTCTCTGCTACCTCAGTCCAACGAAAAGGCTGACATTCCTTCTTTATAGTGTCCAACATAGGTGCACAGATTTCACTGAAATTCCTTATAAATTTACGATAAAAACTTGCTAGCCCATGAAAACTACGTACTTCAAATAGACTTTTTGGGGATGGCCAGTTGACAATTGCTACAATCCTCTCTGGGTCCATCTTCAACTCGTTTTCTACAATCACAAAACCCAAATAAACCAATTCTTTTTGCAGAAAAGTGCATTTTTTCAGATTTATCAGTAGTTTATTCTGCTGCAATTTTTCCAGCACACTTCGAACATGTCAAAAGTGTTCCTCCCTTGTCTTGCTGAAAATTAAAATGTCATCAAGGTACACTATTACAAACTTTCCGATGAATTCCTTTAGCATTTCGTTCATTAGTCGCATAAAGGTACTGGGTGCATTACTCAATCCGAATGGCATTACCAGCCACTCATACAGCCCTTCATTGGTCTTGAAGGTTGTCTTCCACTCATCCCCTTCCATGATTCGAATCTAATGATAACCACTCTTTAGATCAATCTTTGAGAAGTATGTTGCCCCACTCAGGCAGTCCATCATGTCGTCCATCTGTGGTAGTGGAAATCTGTACCTGATGGTAATCTTGTTGATGGCCCTCGAATCTGTGCACATTCTCCATTCTCCTCCTTTCTTGGGAGCAAGAACTGTTGGAACTGTGCAAGGGATCAAACTTTCCCTTATCAGCCCTTTATCTAGTAATTTCTGTACCTGTTTTCTAATTTCTTCAATGTCCTTGGGGCTCATCTTATATGCTGCCTTATTCGGTAGACTTGCTACAGGTATAAAGTCAATATGATGACTTATACTTCTCTTGGGAGACAATTTATCTGGTAAGTCGTCCACTACAATATTGCTAAATTCCTGCAGCATTTCTTGAATTTCTGCAGGCAAGTCTGACACTTCTATGTGCAACAACACTATCTTTGCTCTTCTTACAACAGCATAGCTTACTTCACTGTCTTCAATCTGCTTCAAAAATTGTTTTCCACCCATTAGTAACACTCTCGTCCCACTTATATCTGTTGTCTCCTCCTCCTTGATGGGCATAAGTGTGTGCTTGATCTCATCATGCACTACCTTTTGGTCATACTGCCATGGCCTTCCTAGCAGTATGTGACATACGTCCATTGGCATAATATCATAAATAACCTTGTATTTATACCTACCAATATGGAATTCGACTTCGCACTGTTCATCCACCAACAGTTGATGGCCTTTTTGTAGCCATGATACCTTGTAAGGAGTGGGGTGCTTTAGCCGCTTCAACCCCAACTTCTCCACCGTCTCCATGGCAACCAGATTATCCGTGCTCCCACTGTCGATAATCAGCTTGCAGCATTTTACATGCAACTTACAAACTGTCTGGAACAATGCTTTCCTTTGAGTTTGCTCAACTGTTTCTTTGGCTGGTTTCAGCAACACTTTATTTAAAACTAAGGCTTCCCTTGTTTCTGGCACATTTTTTGCTTCCTAGGGAGGTACCTCTGCTTCCTTTGGCTGTGCAACATATGCCCCTCTTTGACCAACTTGTTCCGCTTCAGGACACTCAAAAGATCTGTGCCCCCACTTGTGGCACTTGTAGCACTGATAGTTAGCTCCTCAACCTCGGCCATTTCCTCTTCCTCGCTGATATGGCCTGCCCCCTCTAGTTTTGTCTCCTTTATCTGCTATCTCTGTAGTTTTGGAACTGTTTCCTTGCTCACTATTGCTAGCAGTTCACCCTCTGCCATAACATTGTCCTCTTCCTCTGTCGGTTCCCCGTCCTCTCCTAGCATTTTGTTTTCTGGTGATCTTCTCCTTCACCTTCATGGCACTCTGGTACACCTCCTCTATATTTTTTGGGGAAAGAATACTAATTTCAATTAATATTTCCAATCTTAAACCATTTACATACCTTTTTGTTTTCTCTGAGGTGTCCTCTGTATAACCAACTCTCAAATTTACCCGGTAGAACTCTTTGATATACTCTCTTACTGTCATCCCTTTCTATTTCAAATTTTGCACTTGCCGATGCAATGCAATCTAGTAATCCTTTGGCAGAAATCTACATTTTAACTTGGCCACCATCCTTGACCATTTATTTATTCGCAACTTGTTCATCCTCCTTCTCTTCTTTTGGACACTATCCCACCATAGGGTTGTGTGTCCCTTCAGCTTTGTTGTAGCGAACTTAACTCTCTGATCTTCACTAACCTCTTCACACTCAAAATATTTGTCCAATTCACTGATCTAGTCCAATAGAACTTCTGTGGACAAGTTGCCATCATAATTTGGAATTTCTGGTTTAGGCTTACTACTAGCCAATAAGACCGACCTCAACAATCACATTTCAGATCTTCTTCATCTGATCCATCTGTTGTCACTACAACTTCTTCTTCAATATCATCTCCTACCTATGGATCCCTTCTCCTCCCTGCTTCAACTGCCTCCAAACGGGCAGTAAGGATTCTGATTTCCTCCCACAATCCTTCCTCTTCTACTCTCTGAGCACCTCTTCCATGACCTTGTCTTCGTACCTCCATTTCTCAGGCAAATTCTAAATCCTGCTCTGATACCACTATGATGGGACCAACCTATGACTTATGACTTAATCACTACAATAATTATTGATCAATAAATGATTTAATTAATGGGCATATGATTAGTTTATAAAACAGGGATTAGCACTGATATTTGGATTACACTGATATCTGGACTGATTGCTCTGTATGCTGAGAGTACAATTGTCATAGCCTCGGGTTTCCTTCCCGCTCTTGGCTAAACCCTAGTTTGTTTGTTATCCTCGGTCATTTTCGTTTTACTCTATTTGGGGTGAGAGCTCTGCGGTTCTGTGGGTAACCGTAATTGTTTTCGAAACAATGCTCTTGTCTGCGTCGACTATGGCTTCTTTGTTGGTAAGTGGGTAACTATGCTCAGTGTTTAGTTTCACACTATTGTTAGCTCGGCTCTGTCACTCGATTGTTAGCTTTTTGTGAGGATTTCTTTGCTCTTTTGGTGGTCCAGTGCTCACTGTCTCACCTTCGTTTCTCATGCGTTCTTCTGAGCTTTATTATGGTTCCTTCGACTACTTGTATGTTGTCTCGTTCGTTGATTTGTCTACGTGTTGTTGACACAAGTTGCGACCTCAAAAGGACCTTTTCCTCTGCATCGCTCAACTCCGGCAAGGTAAGAATTCGTTCTTTGCTAAATGTTGCATCTTCAGTTTTTTTTTATACACTAACAGTCGTTGCTCCTTGCGAGCAGGGTTTTGTTTTGCAATGGCCGCAACCCAATGTGGGTTTCCTCGTCCAACATTGGTTGTTGAACTGGTAAGTTCTTCTAGCGTTTCTCCCCATTGCTGTCAGTATTTTACTTTCTCCTTCCTTTACTTCCAATTAACAATGCTAACACTTTGTTACAGTGCCTATGTGGGTCGTTGTGTCTTTTGGTTAGATTATCCCTCGGCCCTTCCTTTGAATGGAACTAGTAGGGTCTTTCCTTGCTGCAATTGTTTACTCGAGGGTTTCTTCAATTTACTTGTGTCGGATGTTGTTGATTCTTCAGTGAACTGTAATGATTTTCAGGGTTATAACCCTAACCCTCGTTTCGCTGCTCTACTCTCAAAGGAGGGTTTACTCGGCCTTAGGGCCGCTGGATTTTTGGACTTGCAGTTGTATAGTCGACATGTAATTTTTGTTACTGTAATCGCTTTTAAAGATGAATGAAAAGAATTTTGTTTTTAATACACAAGGTTACCTCTTGGATGAATTCTTCTCTGTAGTTGTATTTGTTTCATGAATGGCCTTAGCTATAGCGTACTTTGGTACCTTTGTAGCTTGTCAATATAAATGGAACTGCGTGCTCAGTCTTCAACGCTTATGTCTGTATTTGTTTCGAAGTTGTGCCTCTACTTGTCGTTTGATTATTGGAACTTCATCTCTGTTTAATCTGGAAGGATTCCTGATAAATGTTACAGTTGTCTTTTGTTACAGATGATAGGAAATTAGACAATGACACAGTTTTTAGACAGATGTATTCAGAAAAAGATATCTCTCTTCTTATTACTCTTATGTATTGAAAAATGTCGAACCCTTTCCACACTGTGTGCATCTATTTTGTAATGTTACAATATAGTTATGCAAATTGTTTGTAGTTGCTTCTTCAGTTATGTAGTTGATAACTGACAATGGCATAAGACAAGTTCCTAATATTGTTTTTAATTAACAAAAACAAATGAAATTTAAATACTATTGAATCTCTCCTCCTTAGCTGAGACCAACACCCGGTCATGGTGCCCTTAGCTGGATGCTCCTACATCAGGTTTTGTTCACAATATATATAAAGGGCTTGTGAGAACTTATATACAATGCTCGCTCAAGAAAATTATTCTATCATTGCCCATTTCTACTCCAACAACTTTAATAACCTTGATTTTCTTGTGGATATATGACTAATGGTCATTAACTTACTTGGGGGTTCATTTCCTACAACTGAGGGTACCATTTCATGATAGTGTATTACTATGGATGTTTTTAATTAGACATGGTTCTCGTTTCTGACTTACTTCTCCTGTTTAACAGGTTAAGGTTTCCAACTCTTGGTCCCTGCTCCTATTTGGACGAGCTTCTTCTCTTCTTGAAGACTAGAGTTCTAAATGGATTGAGTTATGGATTATGTATTTTGAATATTTTATTTTAATGCCTTACATGGCATATATTCTTCTTAATGGTTTTCATATTCTAATGTTATTATCGACTTGTAAGCCATCTCATTATTGAACTTTTATACACTAGTGAACAAACTTTTCTATGTTTTTACCCTTTTTCATTAAAATATATGTTATTGTTTACATAGATCATAAGTACCTAATTTATAACTTATTTTTCTTGATTTTTTATTACCAAATTTTCTTCAAGAATTCTTTGATATTTTTTTTGTTTGTTGGATAAACTATTACTCAAATGTTTAGTATGCAAATACTTTTATACTTCCTTTCCTGTATAATTTGTAATTCGAAAACCATAGTCCTAGGGGAGTTCAACAGGGATATTCTGAAGTTTTATTGTATAGAATGTAATTTTATATAAATAGGAGATCTCTCACTTGTACACACACACTATGTTTTCTCCTAAAATAATTGTTTATCTATTTCTAGTATTTTATTGTGAATAACTACAAAAAACTTAATATCATTGTATGCAATTATAGACTATAGATGTTTGGTATGAGTCTAACACTTTTATGCTATTCATAAATTGTGCTTCTATTATTCATACTAATTATAATAATACAAATAATCCCATTCATTATGCTTTTATTGTTGACCAACATAATAAACAAAATGTCTAATCTGTGGAGTATTATTC
Source organism: Pinus taeda (assembly GCA_000404065.3). Taxonomy (NCBI): domain Eukaryota; kingdom Viridiplantae; phylum Streptophyta; class Pinopsida; order Pinales; family Pinaceae; genus Pinus; species Pinus taeda. Next base: position 22,362 of record APFE031488557.1, read on the forward strand.
TATAGTATAGTCAATATTCTTTGATTCTATATTTTTGTATAGGTTCTCAATAGTTCATAACAGAGTCTCTCTTTCTTTTTATCACTTCATGCGTAACATTCTCATCATTTAAATAAGGCATGGAAATACAAACTTCATAAACTAAATATGTTATATAACTAGAATTATTTTCTCTTCTTAAAAAATAAATAGATATAGAAGTTAGAAATACTTACTTGATACAATATTTTCTTCCTAGAAAATTAGTAGTTAGGTACTTGGCTCCTCTCAACCTTGACACAGTTAAACAACCAATGTCCCCCTGAGCAATTAGGCCTGCAATTATTTTTCTCTTTGTTTTCTACTACTTACTTATCTTTAGTGTCTTTTCTGCTTTTAGAATAATTAGACAAAAGTAAGGATAAAAAAATATTTTTATTCCAATCCATCTACCACTCTTTTGATGGTTAATAACTTCCTCCACCTCACCAATAGGTTACAGGTATTTATCTGCTCATTAATAAGCTCTTGTTTTCCACTCTTAAGGATAACTCCATGTCTTCTAGGAAGCAAATAATTAGCCAATATCATAATTCCCCTTAATTAAATCTAATGATTCAGATTAGATGCCTGGGACTTTTTGATGGGTAATAACACTTCCACGATAAATTGCAGTTTTTTTCTCTTTCAGCCATTTTTACACAACAATTAATTTCCTATATTTTTCCTTATTCACAAAATAAAAAAATCTAATTAAAACTTTACCATCGATTATTATCGTTATTAAATTTGTTGATAATTAAAGTTTTCCAAATCTTTTTAGTTTAACTTACTTAACCAAAAATAAACATATGCACATTTAATTACAATAACATTAAGTCAAGGGATATCACACTTCTCTTTATCGGGCAATCTCTTCTCTTTATTATTTGTGAAACTTCCTTCCAATTTTACACATTAGCTTTCCTTTAGCTACTTGCTTTTCAATCTCTTCATCAAACATCACTACAACAAAACAGGCTTGCGCCAGATTTAGCACCAGATTTTAATACATTTTTTTCTCAATTGGGATGAGCAGCCTGGCGCTAAATCTGGCTCTATTGTACAATTTTTAAAGCGTCCTTTTTCGCACCAAATTTTTCATCTTTTTTACGCCAAATTTTCCATCCTTTTTTGCATCATATTTTGCACCAAGATTTTCATTTGGTTTTACAACAAGTTTTGCTTCTAGTTTTGTGCCATTTTTTGCATCATTTTTTGCTTCCTCTTTTGTGGCATTCTTTGCTTCTAGTTTTGTGTCATAATTTGCATCAATTTTTACACCATATTTGACATCTGATTTAGTGTCTTTTTTTACATCTAGTTTGTGCAATTTTTGCATCTGATCTTATGCCAGTTTTTGCTTCTAATTTTGTACTTATTTTTACATCTATTTTTGTGCCAGTTTTTCTCTCTTTTTTTACACCATTTTTTCCATCCAATTTTGCACATGTTGAATCTGATTTAGTGTCAAATTTTGCATGCATTTTTGCACCATTTTTTGCATCCACTTTTGTGTTTTATTTATCTCCCTTTTTTGCATCCTATTTTGCATTTAATTTTGCATCATTTGTTTCATCCAATTTAGCATCATTTTTAATACCATTTCTTGCATCCAATTTTGCATCCTTTTGAGCATCTAAATTTGCATCCTATGTTGAACCATATGTTGCATCCACCTTTGCATCCCACTTTGTGTCTATTGTTATGTTCAATTTTGAACCATTTTTTTCATCTACTTTTGCATTTGTTTTTGCACCAAGTTTTGAATGATTTGTTGCACCTCATTTTACATCCAATGTTGCATCTCAATTTGCATCCAAATTTGAGCCATTTTTATGCCCATTTTTGCACCATTTTTTCTTCCTTTATGTCCAATTTTGCACCATTTTTTATGTTCAAATTTTCATCCTTTTTGGTATCTAACTTTTCATCCTTTTTGGCTTCCAAATTTGCATCCTTTTTTTTACCACATTTTGTGTCCACATTTGCATCTCATTTTGCACCTAAATTTTAGTTTCAATTTTCATCTAGTTATGCATCATTTTTGACATCCTTGGTTTCACCCTTTTTTAGTCCCATTTTGCATCTTGTTTTGTGTCTTTTCTTACATCCTTTTTTCATCCTAATTTTACACCATTCTTTGAATCCTCATTTTGGTGTCCATTTTTGCACCCTTGTTTGTGCCCAATTCGGTATCCTTTCATATGCCCTATTTTGTTCCCTTCTTTGTGTCTAGTGTTGCACCATTTTTTATTTTACTTTAAAACCCTTATTTTGTCATTGTTTGCATCTTGTTTTGATGGCTAGTTTAACATCCAGTTCTACTCCCAATTTTGCATCCATGGTTAAATCCACTGTTGGCTTCTTGTTTAGAGTTTTACTTTTATTTCCATTTATGACCCCCTATATGGGTTCATTTTACTAAGTTCATTTACATAGTGAAATATATTAAAGTTTCTAAATATCATTTTGCTGTAGGATTTAATGCATGGTTAGATGAAAATAAAACCCTCTCAGTTTATCTTGGAAACCTAGGACAAACCAATTAAGATAAAGGTTGTTCTAAGGCTCAGGATTCTTAGTAGATCAAGAGGTAGAGTATAGATTAAGAAAAAGAGAATGGATTCTTGTGAGTCCTCGCATGTAGGTCTTCTTGGAGTTTTTAGTATAGCTAGGAAGCACTCCTAGCTAGCTCCAAAGCTTGGTCCTACACATAAGAGAGAGAATAAAACAACCTTCATAGCATAATATCTTGATAATCGAAACTATCAGAAACATATAAATATTATTGAATAAATAATTACAAACCAAAATTCCATACATCCATTAGTTAAATAGAAGAAGTAAAGAATGAATATAAACATATGGAAGGAAAAACAATTGATCTATATGAATAAAGGAGTTGGAGGAAAGTTACAACAATCAGATGTAGTTGCAACAACACCTCCCCAAACTCATAGCTCCAAAACTCTCAGATAGATCTTAGTAGCATGACAATACAAGAATTCCCATCATTTTTCCAATGGCCAAGTCTCCAATATATAGGAAAGTGAAGGCTATGAAGATTTCCCAAATTCCTCATTAGTTCAATTTGGGAAAAATCTTTTGGATGAATAATGTTTCCTCATATAAAAATGGCCTTTTGCACTTTTTAGATGCTTTTGTGCTTAGGAAAATCTTCCCAATGCTTTATGGCTCTTTCCTGCTTTTGTATGCTTTTAATTTTTAGGAAAAAGCTAAAGATGAGGATAAAGAGATCACATTCCACCATATGAGTTTCCAAAAGTGAACAAGAGTGTCAAATTCAAATTCTAGTTTGCTTATATTTTAGTTTTTTTTAAGTACTATATTAAGCTCTTTATTATTTTTTATTTCTCTAAAAAAATAGATATTTAATTTTTGGTATTTGTTTTTCTATAAGAAAAATTATATTTTTTTTTTTTTATAAAAATGAGTTTTAAACATTTTATTCATGCTAAATTTGTGATTTTATGATAGGAGTTTAAGTTATATATAAAAAAGTAACTCAATGCCATGTATTGTGTCATTGACATTGGTGTTATACATCTCTTCCTTGCCAAGTTATAGAATGTGCTTGGGTTTTCTTAATGTAATAAAACTAATTATGTTCTTCATGATATCTTGAAATGTTCATCTTGATCTAGACTAATAAAACAATAAAGTTAAAATGGGTTTGCCTTTGTCCTTTGTAGATATTTGTGCCCATTAATCTTGATATTAATTGTCTTATGGTGGCCTTGAGTGGCCACTTCCATTAGTTGCATTCTTTATAGTTTTCTATTAGTGACATTTTTTAGGCTTCGTAATATGTTATTTAATTTATCAAAATGTGTTATTGTTCATATTATTGTTAAATATGTTGGTTTTTGAGCATGTTTTAGCAAAATGTTCCCAAAATGTTTATAGATTGTATTTTATAATGCAATGATTCATTGCTTGATGAAATTGTTTTGGATATTTTTTTTTAATGATTCATTGATTGATGAAAATTTTATGGATATTTTTTTTAGTATATTAAATTGTATGTGATAAAGTCAAAAGTCACCTCTTTTTTAGATTTTCTTTGGTCAATTTCCCTTAAGGCCATCAAGTTCACCATTTGGTCCTAGGTTAAGGAAATATAGGAGTCACGAAGTGGAATTGTCCAAGCACTTAAATCTTGAGACATGTTTTTGTCACATTATACTTCCTTTCTATGTAAATTCTCGATGAAAATAGTCTCATGGAACATGAGGAGCCTCAATAGTAAAGGAAAACAAAGACTCCTAAAAGAAAAATGGTACACAAAGCACCCATCAATAATGTTGATATAAGAAAGAAAAATATTAAGTGAGGTTCTACCTCATATAATTAGAAAATGGGGGAGGAATTTCCAAGTAGTAGTGATTTATGCTTAGAGATACTTGGGTGGAATGGTTATTATTTGAAATGATCAAGACATCAATGTTACCAATATGTTTACCTCTTTTCGCATTATGACAATACAATTTTAGTTAATTGACATCAAGGACTACTACCATGTTTCCAATGTCTATGACTCCAATATCACAAATGGAAAACCTTTATTTCTCAATTCTATTTCTGGCACAAGTAATTTATACTCCCCATCTCCATGGATTATTGGGAGTGACTTCAATGTTATCACATGTCTCAAGGAAAAGAAAGGATGAATCGCAATGTTTAACAAGATATTTTGTAAGCTATACCATTAAAGCCATAAAGTAGTCTCCATTAAAGTTGTCAAGCAATGAGTCTCCAACCCAAACATGTGAATCAATGAGATGTAATACATGTGTGTGTGGTGACTAACTTAATACACCATTCTAATAACTCCACAAACTTATGTATTTCACTCCGTCACATAAATTGACAGTAGTGTGACATAAGTAAACCAAGAGTAGACATGAAAGCCTTAGGCAACAAACATTCCCTACATCCTCAATTAGGTGCTTAAATGATGAAGTGAAAATGCAAGGAAAAAAGAGGAATTCATGATTTAACCATCACAAACATGTGATCAAGTGTGATTAGGAGTGTATATATTCATATATTTTCCAAAGAGGGAGTGAATACATGAGTTACCATTCATTGGCCCTTATTTTTATTTCTTTTCATTTTCTTAAATATAGGACTTAGGGAATAAGGTTTTCATAAGTTTGGCACAACTCGTAGATATAAGATTTACAGGAATTTTCACTTCAACCTTAGAGTTTAGACTTAGATAAATCAATATAGTGTACCTTTAATGATTTTGGATTTCACTTTTTATTTTATTTCATCACAAATGACAAAAGGGGAAATATTTTGCCACAAATTTATGAATGCTTAATCATAAAGGCATCATGTGATGAAAAAAATTAATGATGTTATTCTCTATGAAAATGATGGGTATTCTTGAGAAAATCTTATGTTTGTGGATGTCTCCTCTCTGGTTGAGAGGAAGTGAGGGTAGACACCATATTAATCATGTGTCATGTACTATGGCTAGGACTAACAATCGTAAACCTAGTAAAGGCACTAGTAGGGAGAATGGTGGATTGGATAAACATCTGGGACCAATATTCTTGAGAATTTGGACTTTGACTAGGACTAATCGCCATAAGTCAAGTACATTAATCCAAGATAAGAATAGTCATGAGGATTGACATTTCCTGGTGTCAAATATTATGATAATGGATTAGGAAATGATCATTTGAGGACATACCTGGTGAACATCCTGGTTCGGTAAGTGCCTAGAGAGGCACTGGTGTCCAAATTTATGTATCCCAACATTGTGCTTTGATCTAATGAAGAGATAAAATTGCTAGTCAAGGACTTACTATTTTGAAAATTTTGGCTATGATGATGTAAATCATCATTGATGCTTATCAATGCAGATCCCTTCTTATATGAATATTTCAACTTGAGAGTACTTTTTTCTCTCATTATGAGTACCTCCCTAGTTTAGAGGGAGGGTCATCATCTTCATTATCGCCATCATCACCACCATCAATGTCATCATTATTGTCATCATTTCATTATCGTCATAATCACCATTCATGTCTTCATCATCATCATCATCATTATGATTATGGAAATTGTCATCAATTGTTCATAATTATAGGCATCATAAGAAATATCATCAACCTAAAAAATGTTTCGAGTACTCGAAAAGGGTTGTTACGACACATGATATATGCAAGAAAAATAATAGCTTTATTTTTTAGAGATGATCGATGATCATCATCATTACTACCATTATCATCGTCATTATAATTCTCATCATCCCCATAATAATAACTAATATAATTTTTATCATAATTTTTGTCATCTTCATCGTGAACATCATAATAATCATTCATGCCATTATTGTTCTTGATGATGACCAAGATGAAAATAATGATAATGATGATTAGATGATGATGACTTGGAAGATGACGCCAAAGACAATTATTATGATTTTGACCATGACAACATTTAAAAATTGGGAAGAATGGCCAAGGTCATTAGAGTCATCATCATCATTGTCATTGTAACTCTCATCGTGTTTATCATCATTGTCATTATTATAACAATCATAATTCATGTCATCGTGATCATCTTCATTATCATCATCGTTATAATTATTGACAATGTCATTAGTTGTTCATAATTTTAAATGTCATAAGAAATATCATCAATGCAAAAAATATGATGTGTGTGGGAAAAGGGATGCAAAAGTGAACAAAAAAAATGGGGATAAAAATAGATGTAAATTTGGATGAAGAGTGGACACAACATAAGTAGATGCAGAACAAGACAGAAAAATTGACAAAAAAGTGGATGAGAAAATAGATGCAATAGTTGATGAAAACTTGAACACAAAATAGGATTCAAACATGGATGAAAAAGTGGAAGAAAACATGGGCATAATATTAGGCATAAAACTTAGCATGAATTGTGGTGAAACAAATGTGGATACTACAATGAATGTAAAAAAAAAAAAAGACACAAACTTGAATGCAAAAAGGAGGAAAAATTGGATGAAAAAAGGGATGTAAACATGGGCCAAACATGGGTGCAATATTGAACACAAAATTATTTGCAAAAATCAACGAATCAAAAGTGGATGTAAAAGTAGATTTGAAATGGGATGCAAAAACATAAGCAAAATTTGATGCAAACTTGGACACAAAAGAGGATACAAAGGTGGATGCAATAGTGGAATAAAATGTAGTTGCAACAATAAGCATAAGATATGGCACAAATCATAGCACAAAAAAAGTGGATAAGAAAGTGGATGTAATAATAGACAAAAAAAAGATGCAAACTTAGATGCAAGACAAGATGCTATAAGGGATGTAAAAGTTGATGCAAACATGGGTGCAACATGAGAAACAAAATTGGTTCAAAATATGGATGCAATGGAAGTACATGCAAAAGAAGATACAAAATGAGATGCAAAACCCAACACAAAATTGGATGCAAAAATATATGCAATGTTTTATGCAAAAGAGGATGCGAAGATGGATGCAAAATTGGAAGAAAAAGTGGGTATAATAGTAAGTACAAAACATGGCACAAATTGTGTGACAACAAAAGTGGATGTAATGGTAGATACAAAAAGAGAAGCAAATGAAGATGAAAAATAGGATGAAAAAAGGGATGTAATAGTGGGCATACACATGGGTGCAACAATGGATGTAAAATATGATGCAAAAGTTGATGAAACAAAATTCTATGCAAAAGTAGATGCAATACAAGACACAAAACCTGATGCAAATCTTGTACACAAAAGTGGACATGAAAAGGGATTAAAAATAGATGTAAAAGTCAATGAAAACCTATATCTATATGAGGATGCAATCATGGATGCAAATTTAGAAACAAAAAATGTTGCAAAGGGAGGTGTCAAAATAGGTGCAAAATATGGCACAAGAAAAATGGATGCAATAGTGGACACAATAACAGATGAAAAAGAGGATGTAAATATGGATGCAAAACAAGATGTAAAAGTCAATGCAACAAAAGTAGATGCAAAATTAGATGAAAAACTAGACACAGGCCTCGATGAAAAACTTGGAACAAAGGAGATGCAAAAAATATGCAAAAATGGATGCAAAAAATGATTTAAAAAATGATGTAAAAGAGGATGCAAGAGATGATGCAAAAATTGATGAAAGTGTAGGAGCAAAAAGTGGATGTAATAGAGGATGCAAAAGATGGTGTTACAAAATTAGGTGCCAAATTTGATGCAAAACATGGTGCAAAGGATGGCATAAAACATGGCATAAAACGTGGCGTAAAACTTGGTGTAAAATCTGGTGCAAAACCTATTACAATACTTGGTGCTAAATTTGATGTAAGACTTGGTGCAAAAAATGGTGAAAATTTTGCATCAATTTTTGCACCATATTTGATAAATTGACACAAATAGCACCAAAAATGGTCTCTAGATGCAAAAAAGGAAGCAAAAAGGGATGCTAATCACAGGGTTTTGTTGTAGTGCATGTAGTAGAAAAATGCTGATGTGGCCATACATAACCAATTAAACTTCAAGTGGACATAAATTTCAATCCAAGAGTTGGATTGAGATAAAATTTATATTTATGGAAAGCTTTCGAAGAGTTAAATGTGATGGTATAAATTATTTTTGGTTTTTAAGAGGTTGTAAAAAGAGGATTTTGTAACCCCATCTCCATAACAAACCTTGGAGGTTAGGTTAAATCATAAAATAACACCTCCCACGAACTAAGATAGTCCAATGGGGTGGGAGGGAATGTTACAAAGTCATACCAAAGCTGATTGTTAAGCTCATGAAGGAAATAAAAAATCAATACTTGTATCCTTAATCGAGCATTAAGGCTCCAGGTATGTTACATTGTCTTTGACATCAATGAAAAAAATATTTCCAACAATGTCCCCCTAACTTTGAAATTCTTGGTGCCCCCTAACTTTGGAATAAATGAAAACACACTATTTAGAAATATACTCCTTTTCCATTGATGCAACCCCATACATTTGTGCATTATTGATGTAGAACTCCCCTTATCTACAACTTCCCCCCCTTTTACAATTTGTCCCCATTTGAAATCAATGGAAAAGGGCTACTCCCCTTGAGATTGTGCTTCCCTTTACTAAGGAGATGAGAGGGATATCACTCCCAAATTATTTATGAGACATTCAACTATTTATTTGGGCACTCCCAAATTATTTATGAGACATTCAACTATTTATTTGGGAAAAGGTTTGGTAAAAATATTCGTAACATGTTCCTTGGTGGCAATGCATTCCAGCTTAAATTTGTTCAACTACCTATTCTCTTAGGAAGTGGTATTTGATAGGAATATGTTTTGTCTTTGAGTGCATAATATGGTTCTTTGAGATGTTGATTGCACTTGTATTATCACCAATGATTGATATTGGTTGATCATGGGAGTGCTGACAAGTGCACTATTCTCCATTCCAGATTTCTTTAACATCTCCTTAACATCGTTAATTTGGGAGATGAATATGTCTTTACTGGATTGAACAACTGACAATTCTAGGAAAAATGAAATTTTTTCCACCATAGACAATTCAAATTATTTTTACATCTCTTCTACAAAACTTTGGCTCATTGTGTCAACATCACTTCCAAAAATAATATCATTTACATAGACAAAAATGATTAATATATTTTCATTGTTGATGTAAAGGTTGTTTATTGTTACGCCTCTCTTGAGTCATTTTTATTGTAAATATCTGTCAATTCTCGAGTATCAACCCCTGGGCGCTTTTCTTTAATCTACATACATAATATTAATTTTCTACAAATTTAAAATCCTTTTGGTTGTTCAACATATACCTCCTCTTCTAAGTTTTCGTTTATAAAATCTAACTTGACATCCATTTGATATACTTTGAAATTTCTAAAATATGCAAATGCCAAGAATTTTTTGATTGCTTCTAGTCTGAAATCTGGAGAAAAAGTTTGTTCAAGTCAACACCCTAAACTTGTGCATATCCTTCACAAACCAATCTATATTTATTTCTTACTGCTTTCCCATCCTTATTCAACTTATTCCTGAAGAGCCATTTAGTGCCAATCAAGTTCTTATATTTTGTTCTAGGAACAAGTTCCCATGTCTCATTCTTATCAATTTTATTATGCTCTTCTTCCATAACATCACCCAATGCTGATCTTCACTATATTGTACAAAGTTCTTGGGCTTTACTTTTCATAGTTAAGTAAGGTTTGCATTCTTTGGTATGTTTGTCAATCTCCTTCTACACTAAACCCCTGAATTTTTGTTACAAATATTTTTATTTGCTGGACAATTCTTCTGAACATATTTTGAGGGAGTCTTTGGATTTTTTATGTTTAATATCCTATTCCTCTTCCTCTTGTTATTTTTTCTCTTATTCTTCTTCTTCTTCTTCCTTTTTTATTCTCTTTTCTAATTATCTCATTTGAATCTTCATTTTCTTGTGGCTTTTATTTTTGAGGTAATGATTCATCTACTATTACATCAATGCTTTCTACTATCTTGCATAGTCTTTTGTTGTAACATTTGTATCCCTTGATTCTAGATGAATAACAAGGAAAGTTCCTTCATTTCTTCTGGAATGAAACTTCCCTAAATTTTCTTCATTTATCTTGATGTATCAATTGATTCCAAATGCTATGAATTATTTGAATGTATCTATTCTACCTTTCCATAATCCATAATGAGAGTATTGTGGGCCTTTTGATATCCTCAATAGGATTGGACCAGTGGCCCACAAACTTGCTTTTCCACCATCGATCAAATTCCATGATGTTTTCCATGTTCGTTGCTTAAGAGATATGTAGAATATGTTGATCATGTGACTGATTGGTTTGTATTGTAGGTGGAACCAGAGGGAGAGTTCCAACCAAGGCCACAATGCATATTTCAACAGAAACAACTCATGCTCTAAAACTAAGCAATAGAGCAAGATAAAGTGAAATGGAAGCATGGCCCAATGAAGCTACATGGAAGATGGTTGATTAGATGCGGGCATTATATCCTTATTTATTTGTTGGTTGAAGAAAATTATTTGTGTGTGTGTGTGTGTGTGTGTGTGTGTCCTTGTGAAGACTGCAACAAGTTGTGATTATAAAGCTTCAATAAGAAATATGTTTTGTTTCTAGCAGTTTGTTGGTTATAAGTGTCATAGAACACTGGGGACGGTGTTCCCCCAAGGGGGAGGGGTTTGTAACAACCCTAGGTCGATCTTCCATGTAAATGGAAGGACATTGTAAAGGAAAAATTTATACCAAGGTCATTGGACAAGTATTCCAAGTTGAATGAAGGGAAAGAAATTAAAGTGGGTATCACTTGTGGTTGATTAATGGGCATGGAACTTGGCATTGACATTGACAAAAGGCAAAGGGTAATAAATGACAATTATTTCAAAAAATAAAGGTAAATAGGAGAAAAGGAAGATGAAAAGACAAGAATATGCATGCAAGGGAAATCAAAGAGAAAATAAAGGAAAATGAAAGGATAAAGAGGAAAAGGCAAGGAAGAGACACCAAACATCAATGATAAAAAGGCATTTGAGAAACAATTGACTTCTTTTGATCAGTTTTTAGCTTTTGACAGCTTTAGCTTTTGCTAAGGAAGAAATCAAACTCCAAGATGAGAGGGAAAGCACTTGGACACAAGCAAGCAAATAAGCAAATGATAAACAAAGGAAAACAAGGAAGCGCTTGGAGAATGTTGGAAGAGCGGTTGCAGTAGGAATATTTTGCAGGTAACATGTTGCATGTGTGATTTCGTTGTTGGGATTTGAATGCATGGTGCATGCATTTGGTTTACATGATTACTTTCCTAACATTGGCATGGGATTTACCTAGATTGACAATGGTTACAAACTTGCCTTGTCATTTCTTGGATAACCATGGTGTGATGGGATTCATTCTTGGTTGAGCTTTGGATTGCCGAAAGATTTTGAATTTGGGTGAGGTGGTCTTGAGAAAATCCCAAGGGTTGGGGGTGGAGATGGTTTTCTTCAGGAATCCCTCAACAAGTGGGTGGAGACAAGCAAAATCCTCTGGGTATGGTGAAGAAATTTTAAGGCATCCAAGCTTGTGTTGGTTTGGTGATTTCTGGACCGGTTTAGGTGAAATCATGGTGGTTGAGGGTTAAGGTGGTGTAGCCTTTGGAAGCCTTGGTTGCTTTTGTTTTGGTTTATGCCATGAGATCCCACATTCATGCTTTGAATATGGCATGGGGATGTTTAGTAGAAAGAGAGATTTGGTTCAGCCCAATCTATGGTCGGGTGGTACGTGGAATTCCCTGACTTGGTTGGCCTTTTCATATGTTATTATGTGTTATTTCTTATTGAGATCAATGAGCCCATGTATTAGCTATTATGTTGATTTTATGACTAGTTTTCCATGGATTCATTCTAGTTAAATGTTGGTTATATGCATGGTTAAATGGTGTGTTCTTATTATGGATCTTATTCACAATTCGATAAGTTAGTGAATGATTATATGAATGTATAAGCTAAAAAGTGTTTGGTGCAACTAGCTTGAGAGGGTAGTGAGCCTTCTTGATGATTCTCTGGTGAAACTATGAGACATTGAACAAATATGCATTCATGACATATAGCGACTATGTTTACCATATGTTTCTCTAAATGTTTATCATGTGTTTGGCATGTTTGGGCAAGATCTAAGCCTAAGTATAGGTTATGCATACTTGTGATCATCTTAGAATTGATTTTGGAAAGTTCTGGCTAGTGGCCTGTGGGCTAGCCCTAAAATTCAGGCACTAGATCCGCGACCGTAGGCATAGAACTGGGTATTTTCAATTGTAGCTGCATGGAGGATGGATTTTGCGTGTGGATGGAGCCTTATAGCCGCATGGAAAGCTTGGCATGCGTGCGACTAGGTTGTAAGATCAGGTAAAAAGAAAGTTCTTGCTCAAGGAAGAATCATCAGTGGGTGTTGCCTGACATCTGGGTGATCATGTGTCCCTCACAGGTTGTAGTAAAGTTTAAATATAGTAGGCCCCACTTCCATAATTGAAACTTGGTTGTCAGTTCATGCATAGTAACTCTTAGCTCATGTTTACCCTGGAGAGCTTGTAAAAGCAGGTAAATGTGGGGTGGGGTGTTACATCCTTGGTCCTAGCTACTTCCTAATGTTGACGAGTGTTCATTTTTGCTTGTCAACATATACTCACCCAAAAAAAAAAAAATGGAAAGAAAGGGAACCCAAAGGAATTGTTTGTGTACTAGCACACCACTCTCCAACTTGCACCAAGGATTCAAATTACTACATCGATTCCTATGAAGTGAACTAGTGCTCTACAAACTTTTTAGCAGTATTTTTAATGATATTGGTTCTTGCAGTGTAGACATAATTGTAAATTTGGAACAATTTAAAAATATAAACAATGCGTGGAAATGTTTATTGAATACATTAACAACCTCAAACCATTAATGAGGAATATATATTTGTCAATGAAATACATACCTAACAACCCATGTAATTGGATTAATGCCAAATACCATCTTGAATGCATGCTAGCAACAACATCCAACTAATTGAAATTCATGACATACTTGGTTGTCATGAATATTACAACCACCATAGTTGGAATGCAACATGTATCCTTCTCAACTTATAGGAAAATACCATGCAATTCATCAACTACAATTTACTACCATGTTGTTCAATTCCCCACTCTCTAAATTTCCTATCCCCACTCCAATACAAATCTCTTCTTGGGTATGTGTTATATTGTTACCGGGAATAGTGTCCACTCGGAGCTGCTATTCCCACTAAGACTGTAGCTATCTTAGAAACAAACAAGTAAAGTCTACTTTCACTTTCCTTTAAGAAAATAGATAAGAGTGGAACAAAGGAGACCAACCTTAGTCTTGCGCTTGGTTTCCTTGCTTGATTCCTATCCTTCCTGATAGACCTTTGTTGTTTCTTCTTCGTCTGCCCAGCTTCAAAGAGCACCTGTGGAATCAAAGCAACATACTACTATCGAAGAACACAGATCTATATTCATAAATAACACAGGACCAGCTATGTGTTAACCATACAAATGCATATATAATGAAACATACAAGAATATGGAGGAAACCTTGAATAGCTTTATTAAGATCAAGAATAGCAAGAGGATTACAACCATATGTTCTGACCCAGCATCATCCTCCAGCAAGAAATCCCTTCTTCACCTCAATTAAAGCTTAGATCACCCAACACTATGAAGTTACACCAGAAAACCAACAACACTTCTCTACAAGATACAAGATTCCATCCATTAGATCTCTGTAATGAGGGATCCATATATAGATGATTGTAGGGGGGTGAGTCATCTTCTGGGGTCTTGATTAGTGTCCTATCTCTGATAGTTCTTGATTCCACTTGGAGACTAATGATCTCTTACTCATTCTTGGTCGAAAAAAAAGAGGCAAGTGTCAGAGGGGAAGCTTATGGAAGATTCCATGATCTTCCACCTCGCAAATTGTCCCTGCCATTTGTCCATTCTCGCCCATCGCACCCTATAGAGGAGCCATTCAGTATGCATCGCACCCTTTACACTGGGAAGGTGATATGCATTGCACCCTCTGCACTGGGTATTCAGTATGGTCCAGGTTTGACCATTTCTAAGCAGTTTTTAGTGGAGAACTTCTGGGAGATGATGTAATCAGCTGACCTTGTTCCTTTAGGTATTGAAGCAACACTTTTAGGGACTTAGGAGCCCTCAGTTTATGGGAATTTATGATTGGGGTTGCAGTGCCCAAAAATGTCTATAACAGTGGTGGTTATCTGATTCTCAGAATTGGATAACCTCCGCTCGGCTGCTAGTGGGGGTGGTCGAGCGGTGGTTATCCAATTCTGAGAATCAGATATCCACCTCAAGGGCAGTCAGGGGGTGGTTATCTGATTCCGAGAATCAGATAGCCACCGCCTGACCACTGGTGGGGGTGGTTATCCGATTCTCGAAATCAAATTGCCATCGCTCGACCTCCCATGGGGGTGGCTATCCAATTCTTGGAATCGAATAGCCATCGCCTAGATGCCCGTGGTGGTGGCTATCCAATTCTCGGAAT
>APFE031488561.1:0-24184 GCA_000404065.3 Pinus taeda
ATCTTCATCTTTAGGTTTAGTTTCTTGGCATGAGGCTATTCTGTAAAGACCTTTACTTCTAAGTAAATCCACAATGTAGGACCACCATTAGAAGTAGTTGGTGCTGTCAAGAATAACTTCACATAGAATTTTCATTTTAACAGAAACTAGAGCAATAGATACTGAAACTAAGTGTTCCAATGGAAAGATCTCAAAAAATTGGGCCGATTAAAAAAAATGGCTCTGAAAACGGCTTCCAGATGAAGAAATTATGACTTTTTGACGAAAAGTTGTTGAAGATGCTGATGAAGTGTGTGAATGTGCAAAAGCGAATGATAATGCTATATTTTTTAAAAAATCCCACTCGCCCCTCCCCCTTCCAAACTTAATCTAATTAACTCACTTAAAAAAATATATATTTTATGTGACCCACTTTTATAAATAAGTGAGTCACTTTTACAATGGTATTTTATGAGCTACCCACTAAATTGTAACTTAAATAAAAGATAAAGAGGCTTTAGAATTATAAGTGACTCACCTTTTATAATGGGTGTGAACACTTTTACATAAAGTAACTTTAAAACATAACTTACATGTGATTTTTGAAAAAGTAACTCAACAAAAAGAAAGACTTGAACTCAAGACCTTTATTCTCATAAAATAACTTTGGACCAAATGAGCTAGTTTTTTTTTTGTCACTGAAGCTTTCAGGTGCGTGCTTACTTGAAAAAACTATTTTTGCCTACAAAATAGAAAACCACACAACCCAACATGGACATAAAAAAAAAACCAAACCTTATGGCTTGAAGTTAGCTTTCGCCATAAACTAAATATTTTCCTCAATGTTTCTGATATTCCGAGATCACACTAAGGCGCAACGAAAAAGAGCATACACATGAGAAAAATCCTTCCTTTTTGTTTCTGATTTTTCCAGATCGCACAGAGTCGTAGGGAAAAGAGAATATGCAAAAATGAAAGGTATAGATCCGGTAATAAAAAATCTGAGAGCTAAATAAATAGAAATAAACAGAGAGATGAATAATTAAAACTGCAATTAAAGATTATATACCACTAGATCTTAAAAATAATGTAGTTAGGGCTACCAGAAACCTTTTCACGTGAAATGAAAGGGGTTCCCCACTAGAACAAATGCTCCTAACACAATAGAGTAGTCCTCTAGGCCTGAAAGTAATAAGAAACAGTAGATCTAAGAAACGACAGTCGCATGCACTTGTACTTGCTTCAGATTTGGATCACCAATGAATACGACCCTCAAATAGATTTGATACCATGTAGGAATTTACAGAGTAAGTTCCTCAAATAGAACACCAAAGGACACTGCTCACAAACAGATCACAGATCAATACACCAATATTCTTGATGTGGTTAAAACCCTCAAAGAGGGAAACAGTCCATAGCCTGAGCCAACGTGGCCACTTTAGGCAATTTATTAATGTAAAAGAAAGAAAAATTACATAACCTTCTTTCATTGAATGTCACCCTACAAATGACCCTCCATGCTCTTTAAATAGAGATCATGGACCAGTCGGGTATTAAGCCATGGATCAAATGTCGGTAATACCAAGGAGAGAATGAACCATTGGATTGCAAGTTACAAAAGTGCATAGTAAAGAAACACACTTTACCTAACTCTACAATAGACCAAGTTATACTTAATTGTTTCCTATGTGTAGGAATATCCTAACAAAAACATTATTGCAATCACATTTTTCATATATTTTTCAGTTTTTCTATAGCAGGGTCCATCAAAAGTATGCAACATTGGTACTCCTTGGATGAGGAATTAAATTCCACAACTAATGAGTGCTCCTGCTCGAAATTTGAGTAAAAATGTAGGGAGATAAGTTGAAAATACGAGTTGAAAAAAAAAGCATGTTTTTTTATTTATTTTATTTATTTTAATTCTTTTACTTTTTTACTCAAAAAATGGTGAATCATCCCCTTGGTTCATCTTCAATCATATTGGTTCTTATAGAATTCATTTTAGTTTTATTTTTTTGTTTTGAAGCCCATTTTATACGTAAAATTTTTTCTAGTAATAAAAAAATTACAAACGTTAGATTCTAGGTGAGGTAAGTTGAGAACCTTTATTACTAATTTTATTCAAAATAATCAAAACAAACACAATTTTTTCCTACTTATGTGAATTTAGAATTTTTTTATTATTAATTTTTATTCAAAATTATCAAAACAAATATTTAGAATTTTAGAATTTCCAAAATTTGAACTAGGTTAAAACGATGAATATCTTAAACCAATTATGAAAAATTAACGTAAATAATAAATAGTGATATAATCTAAATATTTTAAGAAATGATTATTTTGGAACCATTCAAAATAATAAAAAGGAAAAGTTATATATATATACCAAATTATTTTAGATGGACATAGTTCCATTAAAATTGCAAAATCAAATGGAAATAAGGGTTTTTGGTTTTTGAGTTCTTAAACCATTTTTGTATTAACAACAATGATTTAACAATCTAAAATTGGAATTAAAAAAAAATTATGACTAAATTTTGATAATATCAAATAAAAAAAGATCAAAATCATATATTATTCAGCCTTCATTAGAAATAATGTAATAAACTAACTCTTCATAATATAATAAAATTATAAATGAATGTGCAATGATGAAAAGAACTTAAACTAAATTAAACAATTAGATTTATCACTAAAATTAATCAATCTTTTAAAAAAGGTTTTATCTATGGCCTAATTTAATCATATACATATACAATCAAACCTACAAAAATTTGTTTATACATAATAAAGTGCTCACGTTGCTAAGGTCCTATATTATAGGAATCTCAGCCATTTTTGTCTCACTATTCATTTGAGGTCAATTTTGTAAATATCAGTGTTGGTTTCATGAGTGATATGGTCTAGAGGGGTTTATTTGTCATAATTCAAAGTGTAATGTCATGAGGGATCATAATTAAAAGGGTAATCATAAGGGGTCAAGTTAAATAGGTATAGTGGTCAAGTTGCATCAAGGTAATCATGAGAAAGATTGTGTTGTCATGCTTTTTCATCTTGGCCACATAATTATAGGTGTTTTGAGTTAGTTTATGTGGAAAATCATGACTGGCCATGACATCAATAAGGGTACAACGACCTGTAATACAAGTGTTGTGCTTTTTCCAAAGTGCTACGCTTTTATTTTCTAAATTCAAAATCGTGATTATCACCATCAACTCTGCTCTTGATAATCATGCGAGTTTATTTGTGTGGTTAGATTCATCCAATATCTCTCACCTCTTTATCATTCTCTTCAGAAGCTCGGTGTGTGGTCATTCTTGGTCGTTGCACAAAGGAGGCAAGGAAGGCATTGCGCTTTTGCTCCAAGAAGAAGGTTTGGGGTTTCAAGGTTTACATTTGGCCTAGGATAATTCTCAGAAGTTTTAAATGTTGAATGGGTCATTATATTCCATCTCAGTACCCTTAACATGTTTGATGATGGACGAAGATAGTATAAGCTTGAGGCATTGTGCTTTCACATAGTCACCATATTTTCACAGTATATCTTAAATCATGTACCTGTTTTCCATGAAATTATTTCAGTAGATACATGGGGGTGAAATGAATAACCCCACTTAATTTCAGGTCAAAATGCTTCACGGTTTTTTAGAAACAAGCCACTGTCATCTACAACCATTTTTGCATTTTCTCGAAATCCGTGAGTTGGGTTTGGATCAATTGTTTTTGTGAAGAAGGGTTATGATGATATCAACCTACTGTAAAAAAAATAGTTCAATCTAGCCTAACGTTTAGGAGATATTAAAAAAATATTAGTCATTGTCCTTCTCTATTGCATTTTTGGGTGTGGAGATGAATGTTTGGTATTTTTGATGAAGAGAAGCTTGAAGGAGGTATGTGATATGATCGTTGTAGTTTCATAATCATCATCCAAGTGTGCATCTTGTATAAAAACATCACTGACCACTCCAACTATGAAAAGGAGGCAGGGGAGTTGCGTTTCCACATAGCGCTACATTTATCGCAAACTAGTGGTCAAATCTCTTTCACAAGTGAAAACCTAAGCTTATTTCATTACCCTCGTTTTGAATTTTTACCCAATTACACGCATGAGTTGAGAAAATAGCGTAAAAAACTGCAAGACACCATTTTCATTATCACTGCCCTTTTTCTTATTTCACTGTGATTTCTCCTAATCGTTGCACTTCCACGCAGTGCTCCATATTTTACACTTGCCTTTCCTGAACTTTAAAAATTGATTTTTAACATCCATTATAAAGATATCCAATCCATTTCACTTAATTGAAGCTCCTTGTCATAAGTTTGTGTGTTCAAAAAGTGTTTGAAAGCCCATTTTCGTGTGCGCTACGCTTCGGGCGTTGTGCCTATCCCTTTGAATTTTTTTCCACCAATATCAAACATTTGCAAGTTGTTTTAGTGTTTTTTTGAATAAGGTTTGTGTTGATTAGCGTATTGTGTAGAATTTCTTTCTTAATCATCATCAAAGATTAATTTGGAGAGTCCTTCTTGTCATTAATCTTACATTGGTTGCACAAAACAAGTTTGCCTTAAACATTAGAATATTCATTGCCACAAAACAAACATCATGTCAAGTCTAGAGGAAAGAAATAAGGCCACTAAACAAAAGTTAAAGGAATTTCAAGAGAAAGAGAGGGGAAGATTAGACCTATTGGTTGAGGCATCCAAAATCTGAATGTTGGAAGGGGTGAAGTAACACGGTTTTGTTTTTAGGATTTTACCTAAAAAGTATGTTTTTTTATAGGGTTGGGGTTCAAGGTGATATTCTTTTCCACAAAGTTCCCCTAATGGCCACAGCTAGTTAGCACTCTGAAACTATTTTGAAGAAGTGGCTTTGTAGCATTTTGTGCCCTAGCTAGCATTATGGTTTTTGTTGTGAAGTTGGACATTTTACATTTTTGGTCAAAGGATGACGGAATGGGGTATATAGCATGGTCATTACAGTGTCAACGTCATCATAAGTGGGTGAAACTTGTCTACAAACATCATTGACCACTTAAACTATAAAAATAAGATGGCACTCCACTTCTGAGACAAGCGTTGCGTGTTTTGCTACAGGAGGATTTCTCCATATGCAAGTTTATTTGCAAGTGTTGGAGGTGTCAATCAACTTAGGAACCGAAAATAAGCCAATCAACCATCAAGTGTTGCATTTTTGCCCTATGTTTTTGCAACTCTAGAATTTTAGGAGTTTGCACAGCGCGAGGCGCTGCCTTTCTAGACAGAGCTACTTTTGAGCAACTTATATTAGTATAAACATGATGTAATTTTTTTTAGGTGTTATTAATTGTAATAAAACATTGCACACTCACAAGCTCAATTTGGGGCTAAGGAATTAATGTAAAGTGCTTAGAAAAGATTTAGTTATGTAGTCCCTAGTTTTAGGCAATTAGTTCTATTTTCCTTGCAGAAGTTAGAAACAACAATCCAAAAGAGGAATTTGACCCCTAGAGGTCAAAACTGACTCATTTTTGTCTATTTATGATGTGAATGTAGTTCAACAAAAGGTTGGTTGGTAAGATTGGAGACGACAAGACTTGTGTATATGATATATTCTCTGAAAAGTTTGTCAGTGAATGAAAGATAGAAGCTGATTTGCAGGGATTCTTGTGTCATATCTTGATGGTGTTGTGCTTATTTCATGTTGTAGTTTTGTCTTATGTTATTTGCACCTACTGAATGTATGTATTCAAGCTTGGATGAACCAGAACTTAATTCAAAATTCATCTAGAGGGTTCTCTTAGTTTTACCATGTGATCTATGTTTTCTTCTTAAAACAATATTCAAAATTTATCTACAATTTGATACTCTTTGTGTTATTTCCATTTTTTCTCACACTCACCCTCCTACAATGAACTAATTCTATCACCAAGAATGCCTACATTTCCCCCATGGAAAAACCATTTCTCTCTTCATCTTATCACTACACAAATAATCAAGTTGACATGACTCCATGCCCAATGGATTTGTCTCCTTTGTTACCAGCAAACCATTGAAATTCAGACCTTATTGAGCACTATACCTAGCCTAATATCAGATTAGTAGAATAACCTAAGTGGGATAGCCCTCCCCAAGGCTAGAAGGGCTAGATTCTAGCCTGAAAGTGCTTCATGATAACCTCTGAATTTCTCTGCTCAACCTAGGGAAATTTTGAAGTGCTAACATTTTGGCGTTGTTGCAAGGGAATGAAAGGTTCCATATTCTCTGGGAAAAACCATCAAATTTTCAAATACGATTGTTGATGGTGAACAATATTCAGACTCAAGGAGGTTGTATCATTGACCTAGCAATTCCAATCAATGTTACATTCATATTTGAATCTTAGTTGGCAGAGAAATGGAGGGATATTTCAGAAATACCATATATCAAAGCTTCAATTTTTTGCAACAAATCTTATTCTTTTCCATCAAATACCTCTTGTCCTTTCCTAAACATGTTAAAATAATTTTCCTTTACTTGTTATATTCTAATGATGACCATAAGCCTGCATTTGATCCTCCCTCATTTAAAATTGTAAATACATCTTCTTTTCCTTTCACTTTTGATGTTGAAAAGGATTCTGACAATGAATATGATCATTTTTATGAACCTCATGTGACCCAAGTCGTTGTCATACCCCCTGTATCAAATCCTATACCTTCCAAGTTTCAAGAGAGATATAAACCCCTCAAATTACCTCCTATCCTCCATGAATTTCCAGTAAATAAATATAAGTATCTCCCTATATTTTATGGAGGATTTGACAAGATTTCAGCTAAAAAGCACATCCAGGAATTTGAACATTTCCTTGACCTTTTCGAAGTTGAACAAGATGATGTGTGTATGAGAGTTTTTTGCTCAATCATTGCAAGGATAGGCTAAGAGACAATTTAAAATTATGTTAGCTAGGAGTATTCCTAATTTCCAATAGCTTGAGCACACTTTCCTTGATAGATGGGAGGTTAAGAAAAACCCTTTCCATATTCTGGATGAATATGAGAGTCAAAAGAGGGATCCGAGCGAGACAGTTCCGGAGTTTACGACCAGGGTTAATAAGGTTTATAACTCAATACCTACTCATATAAAACCCACCCCAGGGTTGGCTATGCTTCATTACCCTTATGGCTTCGATGCTGAGATGGCCTACCAACTAAGGGACAGAAACTCAGCTACCTTGGAAGATATGCAAAAGAATTTTGTCAGTGTATAAGCTAACTTGCTAGTTGAGAAATCCATGTTTAAGACTAAAAATATGGTAACTATCAAGGAAGAAACTTCTACATCATCAGATGTTAAGTTGGACACTTTAGTGAAAACCATGGACAATATGATGGAGAGAATGACTCTAGGAGATAGAGCTATTGCAAGGGAACCAAAAGGAGGTCCCCAAATCAAAAATCCTAATTTCAGAAGGTAGCATATTCAAATTAAGCAAAGAGAGAAGAGGAATCCTACTGATCAACAACATATAAGACATCCTTTCCAAGAAAATTTTGCAGAAGAAGGAGAGGTTGTTAGCTCAAACAGTTTTATTGTTGATTCATGTCACCATGGGCTAGAAACTGATTGTTTTATATATTCACTTGAAGATAGTAATGAAGAGAAACCAATGACATGTTCTCAATAAGAGAATGTTCAGTTATAACATCTTATAAAAAGCAAACAGTCAGTCTGTATTAGTTTTGATAGCAATAAATATGAAGAAAATACTAAATGAGTTGAACAAACTTTTCCCTTTTGTTTTTCTTCATTTCAATTACTAAAGGAGAACTTTCATAGTGTTATAAGTCAGTAGTCTCATAGTATTGACATCAAACATGAGGAAAACAATGAGTTTGTTGATGGAAACCCTATACCCTTATCCTTTTTCTTCATTTGGACTATTGAAAGAAAATTATAAGATTACTAATGAAGTAGGGAAGCAAGCTGACAACAACATAAACTGGAAGCAACCTTCTAATGGATTTGGTGACCATGTTACTTGTTATATGGAAGACGTTTTTACTTCGAAATCACAACCATTGAGTAACCATGAGATTGAAGATGCAGTTGAAGGGTTGAACCATGAAGAGAATTGTGAATTAATTCAAGGTAGTTATGTGCCATTAAGTTTTGGTTCATTGTATTTCTTGAAGAAAAATGTTAAAACTGTTATGAAACCATCTCACAAAAAGATAGAAAACATAGGTGAATTCCTAAGAAATAAGCTTCTTCAAGGGGGAAACCTCCTTTACATTAAACAAATGAACAATTATTGGATGATACAAATGACAAAACCTCCTTTCTATATATAGGAGTCTAAGGGGTCATACCGACATAACAATAATACTGTAAGGGCACAATAATAAAAATAGTGGGCTTCTATGGGGCACAATATTAACAATATGGGGACTACATGGGCACAAAAATATAATAAGGGGGTTGTACTAATAACGATAAGCGGTTACACTTGTAGTATAAGGACCTAACATGCCCCTCTCCTTCAAAAAGTGTTGTCCCCAACGCTTGAGTATTTCTTGATGCTTCTGTATAAATTCTTGTCCTCCCATGTGGAATCTTCGGCGAGTAAGTTCTTCCACTTGATGAGATACTATGAAATTGATCTATTTTGTAGCTTTCGATTTCTCGGTTCTGTGACTACTTCAGGTTCCAATATGATTTTTCCTTCCTTTTCAAGTTATCGCAATATTGTTTGAACTGGGATCTTCTGCAACTTTTCAATGAGTTCCCACTCCTTTAGGCATATGGATGTATGTAAGGCCTGATGTTTTGAGGAACACTTCGTGGAATAGAATGAATAGCATGATCATGATCATGAATAGGTGGGAGGCCTTTGGGAGTCTCAAATACCTAAATGTCTCAGATTATATCTCCGAAAATATAGCGAGACAAGATCTAAAATTCAGAGCCGAGGCTCAGACCGATTTCTTCTCAAATGGTTTTTTTTTTTAGCTTTTGAAACTTCGTAGCGAAACAGTTATAGCGAAAATCCCACAATGACCTGTTTTAGTTGAAATTCTCGAATTTGCAAAAACCCTAACTTTCTCAAATCATATCTCCGAAAATATAGAGAGAAAAGCTTTCAAATTCAGACCCGAGGTTTAGCACGAGTTTGTTTCAAATGGGTATTTTTTTTCGCTTTTTAAACATCGTAGAAAACAATTTATAGCGAAAATTCCACGATGACCTATTTGGAGCAGGGAAACCCTAGAATCCAAATCTCTGATACCAAATGTTATGAAACCAGCTCTGATACCAAATTTAGGGTTTTTGCAGACCCCGAATTACATTCCAAACAGGCCACCTTGGAAAAATCATCATAACTGTCTCTCTGAGCGTCATATTGAAATTGCATAAGAAGTTATAGAGAGACAACGGACTTTAGTTTACCTAACAAAAACTAACTAAAGCAAAGGACGTTGAGCTTTGAAAAATTCATATAGTCTTTTCAGAACCAATACACAATAAATTGCTACAACCCTCTTCAGTTTTCAATGATCTAATAGCCGATTTTTTGGATGGTTTCTGTAGTCAAATTTATCCTCCTTTAGATAGTTCTGAGCCTGAAAACATGGGTCATGAAAACTTATTTTTGCAACCAATATCATTGTCTTGTTAAACAGTGGTTTCATCACAAAGGTCACATGAAGATTTGCAGTCTTATCATGACAACTATAAGATGAAATTGCATGAAAGAAAGGATTTAGATAAAAGTTTGTATTCATGTTATGTAGACCACCTAAAGAAGAATTGCAATATGCCAGATAAGATGAACTTTAATGTTCATTCATTTGAGGATCCTTTTGTAGCATTATTGGAGTTAACAAGTGGGCCTAAGTTCTTAAATTTTTTCAAAGTTAAATTAGCTTGAAATTTTTTGCAGGAGTCATTATTTAGTAGGTTTTATATTTTTCTTGTGAACAAGCACATGCAAAGAACTCAACCAATGGACAAAGTGATTGTGTGGTTAAACATGTCGTTTGAATTCACTAAATAATGTAGCTTGTGGATTAGTTAGAGTTGGTATGTGTGATGAGTAATCTCAACACCCTGATCATTATTTTCATGTTTAGTTTGCATTTGGCTTCAATTGGAGAAGGTTGCAGGTTAGAGAATATTGCAGTTGGGAGCAACCCAATGGGTTAGGCTACTAGTCTACGATGTTCTTGGCACCTCATAGGGAGGATGCCATCCCCATTGGAGACAATGTTAGAGTCCTATATTATAGGAACCACAATCATTTTTCTCTCATTATTCATTTGAGGTCATTTTTGTAAATATCAATTTTGGTTTCATGAGTGATATGGTCTAGAGGGGTGTATTTGTCATAATTCAAAGTGTAATGTCATGAGGGATCATCATTAAAAGGGTAATTATAAGGGGTCAAGTTAAATAGTATAGTGGTCAAGTTGCATCAAGGTAATCATGAGAAAGGTTGTGTTGTCACGCTTTTTCATCTTGGGCACATAATTATAGGTGTTTTGAGTTAGTTTATGTGTCAAATCATGACTGGTCATGACATCAGCAAGGGTACAACAACCTGCAGTACAAGTGTTACGCTTTTGCCAAAGTGTTATGCTTTTGTTTTCCAAATTCAAAATCGTGATTATCGCCATAAACTCTGTTCTTGATTATCAAGGGAGGTTATTTGCATGGTTAGATTCATCCAATATCTCTCCTCTTTATCATTCTCATCAGAAGCTCAGTGTGTGGTCATTCTTATTTGCTGCACAAAGGAGGCAGGGAAGGCACCACACTTTTGCTCCAAGAAGAAGGTTTGAGGTTTGAAGGTTTTCATTTGGCCTAGGAGAATTCTTACAAGTTTAAAATTTTGAATGGGTCATTACATGCCATCCCAGTACCCTCAACATGTCAGATGATGGTCGAAGGTAGTATAAGCTTGGAGCGCTACGCTTTTACAAAATCACCTTATTTTCACCATATCTCTTAAAACCTGCACCCGTTTTCCATGAAATTTTTATAGTAGATTATATGGGGGTGATATGAATAAGCCCACTTAATTTGAGGTCAAAATGCTTCATGATTTTTGAGAAACAAGCCACCATAATCTACATCCATTTTTTCATTTTCTTGAAATCCGTGAGTCTAATTTGGCTCAATGTTTTTTTGGAGAATTTTTATGATGATACTAACTTGATGTAAAAAAACCAGCTCAATATGTCTTACAATTTAGGAGATATTAAGAAAATAGCAGTCATTGTCCTTCTCTACTACATTTTTGGGTGTGGAGATGAACGTTTGGTACTTTTATGAAGAAAGGCTTGAGGGAGGTATGTGATATGATCACGTCAGTGTCAGCATCATCATCCAAGTGTGAAGCTTGTATAAAAACATCAATGAGCACTCAAACTACGAAAAGGAGGCAGGGGCGTTTCATTTCCCCAAAGCGTTGCATTTCTCACAAACTGGTGGTCAAATCTCTTTCACAGGTGAAAACTTGAGCTTATTTCAATACCCTAGTTTTGAATTGTTACCCAATTACATGCATGAGCTAAGAAAATAACATAAAAACCTGCAAGACACCATTTTCATTATCGATGCGCTTTTTCTTATTTTGTCTTGTTTTCTCCTAATCATTGCGCTTCCACACAATGCTCCATCTTTTGCACTTGCCTTTGTCAAACTGTAAAAATTTGATTTTTCAGCCTCCAATATAAATATACTCAATCTATTACACTGAATTAAAGCTCCTTTTCATAAATTTGTGTGCTTAAGAAGTGTTTGAAAGCCCATTTTCTCGTGTGTTGTGCTTATGGCATTGCACCTGTCCCTTTGAATTTTCTGCCACTAGTATCAAACATTCGCAAGTTGTTTTAGGGTTTTTCTGAAGAAGGTTTGTGTTTATTATTTTCTTTTTTATAATTTCTTTCCTAATCATCATCAAAGGTTAATTTGGAGATTCCTTGTCATTACTCTTACACTGGTTGCACAAAACAAGTTTTCCTTAAACATTAGACTATTCAATGTTGCAAAACAAGCATCATGTCAACTCTAGAGGAAATAACTAAGAGCCACTAAAATAATTGGAAGAGAAAGATAGGGGAAGATTAGACCTATTTGTTGAGGTGGCCAAAATTTGAATGTTGGAAGGTGTGAAGTAACACAATTTTATTTTTTGGCTTTTACCTAAAAAGTATGCTTGTTTATATGGTTGGGGTTCCAGGTGATATTGTTTGGCACAAAGTTCCCCTAACGACCACATCTAGTTAGAACTCTAAAACTATTTTGAAGAAGCATCTTCATTAAATTTTGTGCTCTAGCTAGCATTAGTGTTTTTATGTAAAGTTGGGCATTTTGCATTTTTGGTCAAGGGATGATGGAATGGGGTATATAGCATGGTCATTACAGTGTCAACATCATCATTAGTGGTTTCATCTTGTCTACAAACATCCTTGACCACTTAAACTATAAAAAGAAGATGGTGTTGTGCTTCTGAGACAGACGCTACATTTTTTGCTACAAGAGGATTTGTCAAAGTTTGAGGTTTTGTATGGTAAAGGAAATATTCTAAAGGGTAAGGTGTCCATATGCAGGTTTATTTGCAAGTGTTGGAGCTATCAATTAGCTCAGGAACCTACTAGAATCCTCTCAACCATCAAGAATTGTGCTTTTGCGCTGCATTTTTGTAGTTCTGAAAGTTTGGGAGTTTGTGCAGTGCCAGGCATTGCATCTCCAAACAAAGTTACTTTTGAGCGACTTATGTTAGTCTAAACATGATGTAATTTGTTTTTTAGGTGTTATTAATTGTAATAAAACATTTTCATACTTACAAGCTTGATTTGGGGCTGAGGAATTAATGTAAAGTGTTTAGAAAAGATGTATTTATGCATTCCCTAGTTTTAGGCAGTTATGTGATATATTCTCTGAAAAAATTTCCTGTGTCAGATCTTGATGGTGTTTTGCTTCTTTCATGTTGTAAGTTTGTCTTATGATATTTGCATCTCTTGTATGTATGTCTTCATTCTTGGATGAACTAGAATTTAATTCATAGTTCATCTAAAGGGTGCTCTGACTTAGTTTTACCAAGTGATCTATGTTTTCTTCTTAATATGACATTCAAAATTTATCTCTAGTTTGATACTCATTATGTTGCTTCCATTTTTCTCACACTCACCCTCCTACAATGAATTAATTCCATCACCAAGACTGCTTACCTTGCCCCCGTTGAAAAACCCTTTCTCTCTTCATCTATCACCACACAAATAATCAATTTGCCATGACTCCATGCCCAATGGAGCTATCTCCTTTTTTACCAGCAAACCATTGAAAATCAGAGATTATTGAACACTATACCTAGCCTAATATAAGATTAGTTGAACAACCTAAGTGAGAGAGCCCTCTTTAAGGCTAGAAGATCTAGATTCTAGCCTAAAAGTGGTTTGTGGTTACCTCTGAATTTGTCTCGTTAGCCTATGGAAATTACGTAGTGCTAACACACATGAGAGAATTCCAACTTTGAAAAAACACCTCAGAAATATAAATGACTATGTCAAAAATAAAACAAGGATGGCAACAAAACAAGGAGTGCAACATACTCATTGATCTTCTCAATCCATAGATCACTAAGACAATATGTAAGGAATATGTAAGATGTAGAAATTTAAGAACCTACACCTATTTTAAAGTGTAAAGTTTTTTTTTTTTAAATAACATTTTCCTTTATAATTTTGACGGACCATTTTTTGAATAATGAAAATTAGTAAATATTTTAAAAGGTTAGAAAATTAACTCATAAATTATACATACATACATACATACATACATATATATATAATAACATAATAACATTCTAAAATGTTTTTTTCTTATGGAAAGAAATAAGGCTTTTTTAAATCATCAAAAGAGGGAAAAAAAAGCAACCTTCATTTTGCAAGTTTATACATTCAGGTACATCATTATATAATGTTCCAAAATTTTGGTATTTCACGGTAAAGAACACTATCATATAAACATATATATCCCCCCAAAAAAAATCATAGTTTTTGCATTTAAAAAAAAAGAAGAAAGAAAGATCAAATAGTAGTAAACAAAACAATTATGTGAGTTATTTCCAAGGGTCAAGAATATATTTTTTCACCTACTCAACTTTTCTTTTTTTAACCTTGCATGTGCTTTCGTCCAAATCTAGTTGTGTCCCTAGACATGCTCAAGAGAGATATCAAAGAAAGATGTCGTAGATTACAATTTTTTGAAGGAAGAAATAAGTAATTTTTTAAAGAGGAAATGAGTAATTTCTTTTTAAAAAGAAATGAGTAATTTTGTAATTGAGTTATTGTTATCATCCACCTGATTAAATTCATTGGGTCCCCATAGATATGGGATTTTTGAAATCCTTCTTGTTTTGCCAATTCTAAAATTAGTTTAAAGAAAATAACTTTGCAAAAATTGTTTAAACTTGAACCAATATTAATGGGGTGTCATAAATACAGTTTAGTGCGAGGGATTTGGATTATGAATTTTAAAGTGATTATAATAATTAAATTTGTAGTTTTGGTGAATTGTCTTGATAGATTATTTTCTCTTTTAAATAAGTTATATTCCATATGAATACCATGGGTCAATACCATGGATTTTCAATACCATGGGTCAATACCATGGGTCAATAACATGGCTTTTCAATACCATGGGTCAATACTATGGGCATTTTTATTTTTATTTGATTTTTATAGGGTTATTTTTTTTATTTTTTTATTTTTTTTTATTCATTTCTTTTATTTTGACAAAGTAAAATATTTACATTACATGAAATTTTTCTTTAATTTTTATTTTTTCATGTAATTTGATTTAGTCAAATGTCAAACATTTTGTTACAACATCTCAACTATACTCGGCTTGAAAGTGCCTCTTGAAAATATAAATTAAATTTAACCCTAAAATTCTATATATAACTTATAATTTATAATAAATCGGGGGTTTTGACAGCCCGTGGTTTTTTCCATGATATTCTTGAGCCATGGATTTGTCCATGGTATCCTTCTCTAATATAGCCTATTTAAAGACGTAAAAATCCAATGAATTTTTATTGTTATTAGTTTTTGGATTAGTCTCATATGTTTTGGAATAATAAAAATTTTTGTGTGGTTCAGGGGGACACTCGAGATTGGTGATTGCTATGTAAATCATGGAGCTTCCCTTGGTTCTGGGACACGAGAGATTGGTGATGAGCTTACATTGGTTCAAGGATACTGGATATTGGATGGAGCTTGAGTTGGTTCAGGGACACTGGAGATTGGTGATTGCTAAGTCAACGATGGAGCTTGGCCCTGGTTTTTCCCATGGCATTCTTAAGCCATGGATTTTCCCATGGTATTCGTTCAAGGATACTGGATATTGGATGGAGCTTGAGTTGGTTCAGGGACACTCAATATTGGTGATATTGCTACATCAACGATGGAGCTTGGCCCTGGTTTTTCCCATGGTATTCTTAAGCTATGGATTTTCCCATGGTATCCTTCTCTAATGTAGCCTATTTAAAGACATAAAATTCCAATGAATATTTTTTGTTATTAGTTTTTGGATTAGATCTAAATTTGAATTTAAATGGGTGGTCTAAGGCCTAGAAATTGACATCATGTGGGACGTATTTCAGATTTCTGAACGTATTTGACAATTATTGAAAAATTTTCACCGTCAAATTTGACGTGTGTTATAATAAATAAACTCACAAAATGACTTCCAATTTTAAAGTTAAATCGTCAAAATCTCTAATACCTTAAGTGCAAGTAAAGATAGCCTACAATAAAATATTATGCATATTATAATACCTCATTCAACTATATGTACAAATTATAGTACATTACATTAACTTTATGTCAATAGATTGGTGAGAATTTTAACACTATATTTATGCTCCTATTTATCAAGAAACCAAGCCCCTATGAATGGAAGATGGTTGTTATACATTTGTAATTAGTATTATTTTCCCCTTTTTGTTATCGGAATCTCATTATGAACTTTTAGGGTTCACAAGCTTGTTTAGTTATCATCAACAAATATTGGGTTTCCATTAGATCTCGAATGTGCACAGAAATAGTAAGTTCACAGTTCCATCCTTCTATGCATCCTTGCCTCCTTGCCCAGGAATGGGATGGTGAAGAAATATTATGAGCTTATGAGCTCTCAGTGCTTGCGATGCTAAAGTGGGACTTCTAATTTTCTCCTCAACAAGGAAGTTATAAGAATTCACCAATCCCACATGTGTTCAATGAGTATCTTCCCTAACTACTAGATTTATATTCCTTATAATTCTTTGGAATGATTGACTTCCCTTTTATTCACTAGACTATTAATGTGATGGGTATCTTCCCTAACTATTAGATTTATATTCCGCATGATTCTTTGGAATGTTTGACTTCCCTTTTATTCGCTAGACTATTAATGTGTATTTCCCTAGACTAAATTTTTGATTTCCCTCATTATTATTTGTCACTCTCTATTTACATAAGTAATGAAAACGTTTTAGGGATAACTGTAACGAGATATACTCTTGAAAGTATTCCCCATTATTTCAGATATAACAACTCTTGAAAGTATCCGACATTATTTCAGATATAAAATGAATACAAAGTTAGATACATGTTTGATCATTGTTCTTTCACTTGGAGAAAAAACTTTGGGCATAACTGTCTATGTTGACTGGTTAAAAAAAGGCATTAGCTTTTATCCTGGACTTGTAAAGCTTTAGGTTGATATGATTCATTGTTCTTTCAAGTTGGACTAGAGAGAAAATCTTGGGCATAATTCTCTACTCTTCACTGGTTAAAGGTCAAAGGTGAAAATCTAATCTTGGGCATAACTGTCTACTGTTGTTAAAGGTCAAAGGTATTAGCTTTTATTTTGGACTTGTAAAGCTTTAAAATTGATGATACTTCACAACTGAAATAAACATTTGGAAATTTATAATTATGTAGTCATTGGGTTAAGTTCCAACTGTTTTCGAAAAAGGATTACCTTACCCTAAAACTCGAGGCTTTCCTTACCCTAAAACTCGAATAGACTTATATTTGAGTTTCAAAGCAATAGAAATTGATAACTCCTTTGTATCCATTTATTTAATTTTTCCAATGTGTGTGCAAGGGGATATTCAATGCACTCAACATGTGTGAAAAGGAGGTATTTCTCTTTACTAAGCAGAGGTAATTTTTTTTGTTGGTAGAGGTTGCAATTTTTAGTTGGCATCCTACACTTTATGAAATAGTTTGGAAAGTGGTTGTCTAATTAGGGAGGTTGACATTTCTAAATTGACTTAGAACGTAAAATGAAGGGCATAGAAAGCTGTCTAATTAGGGAGGTTGACATTTCTAAATTTACTTAGAACGTAAAATGGAAAGCATCAAAAATGTAAAAACGTCATGATTTTTTTTTTTGAGGGGAAAAAGATTTGAAATTCCAGGGGTGGGTGGTCTCATATGTTTTGGAATATTAAAATTTCCTACGTGGTTAAGGGACACTGGAGATTGAATAGAGCTTGCCTTGGTTCAAGGACACTAGAGATTGGTTCAAGGACACTAGAGATTGGATGGAGCTTGCCTAGGTTCAGGGACACTAGAGATTGGATGGAGTTGGTTGGATGGAGCTTGCCTAGGTTCAGAGACACTAGAGATTGGATGGAGCTTGCCTTGGTTCAGAGACACTAGAGACTAGTGATGAGCTTGCCTTGGTTCAAGGATACTGGAGATTGGATGGAGCTTGCCATGGTTCACGGACATTGTAGATTGGATGGAGCTTGCCTTGGTTCAGGGACACTGTAGATTGGATGGAGCTTGCCTTGGTTCAAGGACGGTGGAGTTTGGTGATTTCTATGCCAATGATGGAGCTTGGCTTTAATGGTGTCAGAACGAATTTTCTACCGTAATGGTGAATTTAACTGGTGATCTCTCAATAGAAGAGGTGCTTTGACAATGAGACTCAACCAATTGAGCTAACCCTCAAAGCTTAAATGTATAAATATATATTATATAAAATTCTTTTAAGTATAAAATAGATGTTCATTACTTTTACAAAAAGCTTAAATATATTAATGTGATGATGGTTTGAGTATACATATGTTTCTAAAACAAAGCTATATCTACATACTCAAACTAAATAGACTAAATAATTTTTTAATATTCACTTATATCATATTACATGTTTTTTATTATATACTATTATATTATTTTAATTGTTTTAATGTGATGATGGGTGGAGTGTGAAACATGTTATATTATATAATTATTTATATTATTTTTTTATAATTTTATTTTATTTTAAGTGTATTAATGTAATGATGGGTGGAGCATTCACGCTTTCTAATATGTTTCCAATTATCAATAATATGGTGCATTGATTTGTTAATGGGTGAAATGTCTACTATAAACGTTGATTTTCTTTAATATCTTTCTGAAATAAAGATTACCAATAACATAATCACTTTTTTCCTTTTAATCAATTTAAAAAAAAATTAATGTATTTTTTATGATTATATTTATTTATATTATTAATTTATATTAAATTAAAAAAATATATATGCAATTAAGTTAATAATTAATATGAAAATTAATATATATATATAATAATAATATATATATATATATATAAGAAAATAAATATTCTTATCATTAGGTCCCGAGAAGCTCTCCAACCGAGTAAGATAGAGATGTTGTAAAATAATATTGAATACTTCTTAATTTTGCTCTAATCTCAACAAGACATATTGAAAAATGTTAAATATTAGATCTTAAATATCAAATTTTAAAATCTAATTAAATTAATAAAAATAATAATAATCTTTAAGTATAACGTAAACCAATGTTGTTGATGTTTTTAATTCATTGATCACATATGTAATAATATTAAATATTAAATACCTACACTTGTTATAGTAAAGATTTTTTGAGAAAAATAATTTTATTTATTGGCGAATTAATTTGTATTAAAATAAATTAAAAATTTAATCATAAGTTTAATAATATAATATAATTATTTATATAGTTTAATATTTAGCAGATGTTTAAGTAAATTGAAATGTTTGAATTTAGTTTTCTGTGATTGGTATGAAAGTAAAAATATATTGGGTAAAAATCACATTATTAGAGTTTTTTTGATCGGTTTCAAATTATTTTGTTTCATTGTCACAAACCACACAAACTTGATGGTTATCGTCATAAATCATACTAGATGGTTCAAAATGAGTCCATAAAATTCTGATGATGTGATTTTTATAGAAAGTTTTCTTACTTTATGAGAGATTTTTCTACATAAATCACATGATATTTCATTTGTCGACGAGTGGTAAATCTCATGATGATATTTCATTTGTGGAAGAACCAATGAGTGGTTCAACTTGTCGTGACGATGGTGATTTACGGTGACAAATCTCTCATAAACTTGATATGGATCACATAAGCCTCAATTCAACAACTGAATCCCTGCATGGAAAAACCATTGCAACCAAGGTTCATCATTTTGAACTGACACGCTTTCAGGTATCGAAGTTGAAATTAGATCTAGTATTTTCTTACTTTTTCAAACCAATATTGTTTATAACCACTAAATTTATTTTAATTTTGATGAGTCTTTTTTAAATAATAAAAATAGTCAGAAAATTAACTTATAAGCCAAATTTAACCAGATTATATATATCACTAAAAAATATTTTAGCATAGAGGTTTTATGTAAACCGCTAAAACATTGTGTGATATGTTAAGGTGTCCAATCTCTGGTAAACACTAACTTATTATTTAATGAATTGAGATGATCAAAATTAATTATGTTTCATTACCCACCACGAAATTAATTATATTTCACTACTCAACATTTTATTTAATGAGTTGTCACATTAAAATTAATAATATTTTATTCCTAAATGATTTTGGGATTCCATCTAATAGAAATCAAAAATAGAATTTTAAATAGAATTTGATGAGTAAATTTAATGAAAAAATTAAGTGTCAGGGTGTAATTTACCCATTCAAAAAATTTCATTTCCACTGATATTTTTTATTAAAATAATCAAAGTGATTTGACTCAACATTCCAAGCTTGCGGTTAGGTATAAACCAAAAATAGAATTTGATAAATAAATTTAATGAACAAATTACGTGTTAAATGTAATTTATCCATCTATAAAATTTCAAAATCCGTCCAATTTGACCAGTGCATATCCGATACACACCGACGTCCTTTACAAGTCCCTACCAAACGCCGATAAATTCAACAACTCGAACAAATATTCTCTTTTATCCCAAATGAATTTGTAACTCATTACAGTCATCCGTAAATCGGCCACATGTTAACTAACTGAACCAGTTTGCATGGCTGGCCAGCATTCTGCAATAAATGGCTCCGCGGCCCCGGACGAGTCGGGATAGGAGCCCGGGGCCATTTTTCTATTCGTTTCCCATTTGATTCCTTACGCAAAAATTCCGTATTATCCGGGGGATTGACTAGATCTCTACGTCTATAAAAATTCTAAGCAGTCGTTGTTGCACCTGCAAAGCTTGGGTACTGTGGGAGATACTCTGCAAGCGGAAGCTTGATACGAAAGTTTCAGTTGGGTTTGAGGTTATTCGCAAGTTTCCATTGGGTTTGAGACACCATGTCTGGAGACACAGTAGCTTCTGTCAGTGTCGCCGTTAGTGAGAATGAGCTCGTGACTATGGCGAGTTCCGGAAGCCTGCAGGAAGTTGGCGGGGTGGTGCAGGATGATTCCCTGAAACTTGACGATGGCTTTGATGAGGTTCTTAAATTTCTTGAAGAAGCCATTGCCGAAGATTTATCGCAGGCCAGTCAGGAAGGTAAGCTGTGAGTTTTTATTTTCAGGTGCATGCTTCGTTTGTTAAATAATCCGTCAATAATCTGCTGGAGTCTCTGCATTTTCCAAAGTTTTTGTAAAATTGTATTGAATTATTTCTGAATACAAATTGTATTGAATTTACAAGTTTAATCTCGTTTTGGTTTTTTTTTCTCTTTCTTTCTTTCTCTAAATTTACACAATTTACCTATAAAGAAAAATAATATAGTTTTACATATTATTTCATTTTGCTTTTTTTTTTCAAATTGATTTTTTTTTAGTGTGTGAGAGTCTCTTCCATCTAAATTAGGTTTTTGAGTCACTGCATTCACTAAACACTAAATATTAAATTTGAGTCACTGCACCCACACAAAATTAGGTTTTTGAGTCACTGCACCCACGCAAAATGGTTTTCGTTGTCAGCCCATGGATGTGGTTTTCGTTGTCAGCCCATGGATAGGTCATTGCCATCTCAAAACCTTTTCTCTCCTATTTCATAGTCTGGTCTGATTGCATATTGATCCATGCCCAAAAATAAAAATGCCGAGAGAGCGACCGAGTTAATGTGTTTACTGGAGAGAGCGACCGAGTTAAAGTGTTTACTGGAGAGAGCGACCTAGTTAACGTGTTTACTGGAGAGGTGGCACTGATTACTAATTTGGAATGTGTTGAGTGGAGAGGTAGCTCCCATTACTAATTTTGGTTGAGATAATGTTCTCACATAAATGGTATTAGAGTTGAGATAATGTTCTCACAAAAAATATTAAGATTGAGATAATATTTTTAGAAAAACTGTATTAGAGTTGACATAATGTTGTAGTATTAGGGTTGAAATAAAAATGGTATTGGTTGAAACATTAGGGTTGAGATAATGCTTAAATAAATAATGGATCCATTATTTAGGAGAATGTGTGAGTAATTTTAATTAACAAAAATTATATATAATATAGAGTGTTTGTAGAGGTGGCTCTCATTATTAATTTGGGTTGAGATAATGTTCTTAGAGAAAAAGAAAAATATTAGGGTTGAGATAATGTTCTAAGAAAAAAGGTATTAGGGTCTACATAATGTTTGGGAGAATGTGTGGGTAGTTTTAATTGAAATAAGTTTAGTGGTAGTGATGAAAATCCACTTGTGGTGAGGGAGAGCAAGTTTACTTCCCAATTTCACTAAATACAAACAAACTCTATATTATATATAATTCTTATTCTATAGAGTTGTGATTCTCAAAGTTCTACTACTAATCTAATCTTGTGTCCTTTCAAAGTTAGTCTAGAGTTGTGATTCTCACATTATAATTGAGAATCCCCAAGCTTTTTAAAGGTTTGGTTACCTGTAATACCATGGGCTCAATACCATGGGTTCCAAGTCTTTAAAAGACTTGGTCACATGTAATGCCATTGCCCCAATACCATGAGCCAAGACTTGGTCACATGTAATACCATGGGTCCAATACTAGGGGCCAAAGCTTGGTCACATGCAATACTAGGGGCCAAAGCTTGGTCACATGCAATACCATGGGCCCAATACCACTAACCAAAGCTTGGTCACATGTAATACCATGAGCTCAATACCATAGGTCACCAACACTAAGCATCCCAAACCACAATAAATGTTTGATCACATGTAATATCATGGGTTCAATACAGGTCACCAATACATTATAGTGGAAAATCCTCAAACCTCTTAAAAACCTGGTTACATATAATAATATAGGTCCCAAATCTTTAAAAAATTTTGTCACATGTAATACCATGATCTCAATACTATTAATTGAACTTTGATTACATATAATACCATGAGTTCAATATCATAAATCATCAATACAAAATACCAAAAACCTTAAATCTTTTACATAATCAAATTTAAGTAACAAACAGATATATTCATACTCTACTCTACTAACCAAACCACATTCTCTCTGCCGTATTCTATCGCTTTGATATAATAAGCCATTGAATTTTACAAATTTCATTAACAGACAATCGTTATGTAAAAAGTCAATCGACATCATCATTACTATTAACGGTAATCGTACTCATCATGAAATCTCGCGGGGTTTCGCGAGAGTGATCGATGACTAATTTTGACTAAATTTGCTCGTGTGTAATCCATATTTTTCTTTCCTCAAAATTTTCGATTTTTTTCGTGGTTTAAATCCATTTCTGCGTATTGAGAATGACATAAAGGTGATGTAATTTATTTTAGAATCTAAGCTTTATATTAATCCGAGATCACAATATCCAAAGATTATAATTCCTGTATATGCAGCGGGTCATGTAATTGTGGGTAGAACTAGGGTGAGGAGTCAATTGAATTGCATTTAAAAAAAAAATATTTATATTAAAAATATATTTAATACAATAATTAAAAATAAATTTGTATTTAGAATTGATTTGTAGCAATATAGGGTAAATTTTATAAAAAAAAAACATATAACCAAATTTAAAATAAAAAAAATGATACATTGTTAACAAAACCAATCACAAACCAACCAAATATATATATCTCTCAAATAACTATCAAAATAAAGTCCAAATATGAAATATACACACAAAAACATTATAATTTTTTTAGAAGAAAAAGCAGTATTGATTATATTATATTCAATATAAACAGAAATGTATACAAAAGAGAGCATCTGTCCCTGGAGAAGGCAAAAATTCCAGCGAGCATCTAGAGAAATCTTTCCTTATACATTACAAAAAAAAATTGGGATCTTGATATTTAATGTTCATAACAAAAAACTATAACTTTCCAGAATATGTAGAAAGCCAAAAGATTGAGATATTTTCAGATATTTGGCTGTAATTCATACCTGTAGATGTTGACTTCATATTCCTGGCATTGTAAAGGGCAGAATGTCATATGTACAGGGGAAAGAAGTGATAAACAGGTGCCACTTACAGAGAGGCGAATGTAATCATTTCTTTGACAAAATATCAGCTTGTGCATTTTGTTTGCCCCTTATATGAGTGATGGGGAAGGTCGCTGGCTTCCATAGAGCTGTTATCTTTGCTAACCATCGAGTGAGGCTGTCACTCTGAATTGCATGTATGCCTTTAACATGTTATATGATAATTTTTGAGTCCCAGTATGCTCTATATCCATGAAAGTGCAGAATAAAAGTAGACCATGTAGGGCCATTGCCTCTGCCTTGTTATTTGTTCATTTGCCATCGTTCCAATATAAGGAGAATTGGAGGTCATTTGTCATAGCTATGTAAACTCCACAAGCGCAATAGTCATTCTTTGTCACAGTCATTCTTTGTCACCTCGTCTAAATGTGCCCTTGGAAATGTGAGATGTTGATCACGTCTGAGATTTTTCTATAAGGGCAAGTTCTGTAAAATGGAGGAATAATATGGAATAACCTTATCCAAAATACAACTGAAAGG
>APFE031488562.1:0-12840 GCA_000404065.3 Pinus taeda
AAAATAATATTTTTTAACAATGGACATAAAAATAACCATTTTTAACATAAATATAACTAAAAAACTACACGTTTTGATGATTTTTGCTAAAATTGACATGTCAAAATCACAGTTTTTATACGAAAATTTTAACTAAAAATGGTTAAATAATAGTATTTTTTATGAATTTCATGTCAAAAAAATAATAATAATCACTTTTTTTTCAAAAAATAATGATTATCTTAAAAATTAATGAAAAATTCACATATTACAAATATTGAACGCATAATAGTATCAGTTCCCATAATCGGAATCAAATAACCACCACCCGACTGCCCATGGAGGTGGCTATTTGATTCTTAGAATTGGATAGCCACTGCCCAACCACCCCCACGGGTGGCCGAGCGTTGGCCATCTGATTCTGAGAATCAGATAGCCACTACCCAGCCACCCCCACGGGTGGCTGGGCAGTGTGGGCAACCAGGCAATGGCTATTCGATTCTGAGAATTGGATAGCCACCCCCATGGGCATCCGGGCGATGGCTATTCG
Organism: Pinus taeda; assembly: GCA_000404065.3. Taxonomy (NCBI): domain Eukaryota; kingdom Viridiplantae; phylum Streptophyta; class Pinopsida; order Pinales; family Pinaceae; genus Pinus; species Pinus taeda. Next base: position 530 of record APFE031488562.1, read on the forward strand.
ATTTCGAGAATCGGATAACCACCCCCACGGGCGGTCGAGCGATGGCTATTCAATTCCAAGAATCAGATAACCACCCCCACCGATGGTCAGGCAGTGGCTATCCGATTCTCGGAATCGGATAACCACCCCCTAACCGCCCTTGAGGTGGATATTCGATTCTTAGAATCGGATAGCCACTGCTCGGTCGTCCCCACAGGTGGCCGAGTGGTGGCTATCCAATTCTTAGAATCAGATAACCACCACCCGGCCACCCCCACAGGCGGCTGAGTGTTGGCTATCCGATTCCAAGAATCAGATAGCCACCACCCAACTGCACGTGGGGGTGGCGGGAAAGTGGCTATTCGATTCTCAGAATCGAATAGCCACCGCCCGGCTGCCCGTGGGGGCTGTGGCCGATAAATTTTATTTTTTTTAAAAATAAAAAATAAATTTTTATAATATAATATATATATATAGTAATGTTTTTTAATTTTATATATATTTAATAATTTTTAAAAATGTTATTTTAAAAAAATATCAAAATTAATTTGTTTTTTTAACTTTTATTGTTTTTGAAAATTGATGTTAGTTTAAATATTATTTTTTTAAAAATGTTAATTTTTGTTTTTCCGTTTCTATTTTTTTTATTTTAATTTCCACAATTTTGTTTATTTTTATAGGGTTTTTGAAATGTTTATCTTCATTTTTTTGTAAGATTTTTTTTTTTTTTTTTTTATTTTTTTTTTTTTTTTTTTTGTTTATTTTTTTTTTTTTTTTTTTTTTTTTTTTTTTAATCTATTTGTTTTTAATTTTAATTTAATTTTTTATTATTATTATTAATTGCTTTTTTTATAATTTCCTTCTCTATTTACTTAATTTTTATTTATTTATTTTTATTTTTTTTTCCTCATTTTTTTAATGCTTCACCACTTAAAAAAATAATTAAAATTAAGTTTTTTTTTGAAACATTTTATTAATATTTATGTTTTAATTTTTTAATTTTAATTCTAATAATTATAGTTAATTTTGTTTTGTATTTTACAATTTTATGATTGTTTTTTAATTTTATTTTTTTTTAATATATATTTTTATTTACGTTTGGTTTTTTTTAAAAACTTTTTTAGTTTTTTTCATGTTTTTATTTTAATTTTATGTTTTCGTTATTTTTTTGAAATTTTAATGTTTTTCGGAGTCATAACAAAATCTTTTAGACCATTATTTCAAAATGTTTAAAGTTTACCCCCAAAAAAAAATGTTATTCGAGCATTAACACTTTTCGTTTTGAGGGTGTTTTTTGCAAAATTTTTGTACATAAAAATTCGGTTTTACTGGCATTTTTTTAAAATGTTAAAAATTAACCCTAAAAAAAAATCCATCGTTCCATTATCATCACTTTTCATTTTCAGGCTGCTTTTTGCACAATTTTTGCACGAAAAATTCATTCTCCCTACCATTTTTAAAACATGTTCAAAATTGACCCTAAAAAAAAAACCATCGTTCTAGTATACACACTTTTCGTTTTTAGCACTATTTTTCATGTTGTTTCGGGGTTTTTTGGGTAGAGTTCTCGTTTTGAGTTTATAGCTCCCATTTCAACGTTTACATTATTTTCCATGGCTTGTAATAGAGATGCAACACACCAAATGGCACAGAAAAATACCCAGTGAGCATACCTCTCACTATGGCCCTATCCAGCAAGAAACTCACTCTCATAATCAAGAGTTAAACTTCCCAGACAATCCTCTAACCTCCACCCATGGTGCCTCAGACCTGTGACTCTCTCCCAAGGAAACTGCACCCTACATAGAGATAAACATCTTCATAAACTTTACTCTTGACATCTACGTCCTTGCCTTAGATGTCCACCTTTTACAGGGGTGTGGATGATGCACTTGGATGTGTCGAAATGTGGTGAGAAGACACCTCTATATATACAATTTGATGGGGGCTCATGGGACATGACCATTAGGCTTGATGAGTCAACATAAGGATGAGGCCAACCTTATAAATTCACTTGAGAGAACATAAATTGGAAAACCCATTTTCCTTATCCAAATTTGGTGATATTTAGATCAATTTTGGTCTTATCGAAGAGAGGAATTTAATGTTGCAATAATATTTCCCATAAGAGTTGTCCAAAGTGGAATTTGGCCCTACTTTCCAATTTTAACAAACCAACATGATGGAGTCTAGCTAGATTAATCCTCCAGTTGTGCAAGGAAAATTTGGGTTGACAGAATTACCTTTTATAGGACCTAGTTCACTCTAACAAACAATAAATGCTTGAGAATCGGTGCCCTGTGTCATTTTCAAATGCTACAATGGATTATGAGTTCTCTGGCAATGTTCTTGAGGCAACTGTTACAAAAATAACAATAAATTATCTTTGATCATTTCACAAAGATTGTTTTCCTTTAGAAACAGAGAGAGATTGTTTTTACAATACCTTCTTTTGTTTGTGGCATGTAAGTAGATCTTGAGAGTAATATAGAATAGGAAAACTAGTTGGTCAGCTTGTGATAAAGGTGAGTAACTGCTTGGACACCAACTTCTAACCCTGCCACATTCTTCTAAGAATGTTGGATCCAAAAATCTCCAAGGCTTCAACTACACTGATTATGTCATAGAAGTTGGAAGAACCAGAGATGCCATGGATGTGTAACTATTAACATTCTGAAGATGATAGCACGTGTGTCTTTCAAGGTTCATCACCAATCATAGTGAAAACAACAAATTTTACCACTAATATAGTTCCTCGATCATGGATATCAATCAAGCCTAGTTAGCCTTACTTACTTGGTAAGGAGATGAGGCTTCATGTTTTCCATCCTGTTTTCCCCAAAGAAAGTTATTTTTCCAGTTTAGATTATTCATTACTTTCCCCTTTTACAAGCAAACACTTAGCAGAAAAAGGATTTCACACCTGGGAGTGTTTTGTAGGATAAAGGGAAAGGTGAGTAGGTATCCTAGTAGTAGTTGCATTGGTCTTATCATCATTACACCACTTTTCATATGGGTCTTCACAACAGAGAATCACCATTACACTTTGTGGATTTATAAGCAATGATTTGGATGAGTGACTTGGTGCAAAGTCACCGTGATATATGTCATTTATAGAGCAAGAAATGGCAAAAGATTTTCCTTGTATGGATCATACTAGAATAACTGAATTGTCTCAGAGATATGGGAATGATGACCTTATATTGTTTGACCTGCCAGAGATAGCAGACCAATGCCAAGCAAAGAAATTACACACTATATATGATAAGTGGGATCACCCATGACAATCTTTACTTCAACCGAATCTAGGTGAATTCGAGGGGCCTGCTCTCATAATTACTTTTGAAGAGACTGCGCTAAGTGTGGAGGAAATATGCATTCTCCATCTTAATCCTCCATGGAAACTTCGAGGTCAAACCCTTCGCTATGGCTCAGGCTTACTGAGTTGTTACTTGCTATGTGACCTTCCGTTGATAGTTTCTGATGGATTTCTTTATTTATTTGATCCTTTGGGTTTGGTCCTTAATACGTCTTTGAACCCTAGTCATTTTATACCTTCAAGATCACCAAGTGAAAAAATGTATTACTTACGAGGTAATAATTTGTCTGGGAGGTTCCAAGATCAATTTCTTCCACTTTTTGTTAGCAAAACTCTTTCTTGGGGCTCATCTGATTCTACAATTATTTGTATGCCTTCGAAGTCTAACTCTACAAAAGACATTGTTGAAAGTGGTGATTAGAGAATCAAATGATTATTTAACAAATTTAAAGATCATGGTTTTGTTGTATTATTGGTTTTTATGTTAGTTGAACAGGTGTTATTGTCCACTCGGGAAACAGGATTATCATTTCCATGCCAGAAATATGCTACCTATGTGGGTCCCAAATTTTCCATTCGAAGGAGTTTATTTCTTGAAAAAAAAGTGAAGAAAATTTCAAATATTGGATCTATTTAGTAGCTCAAGTGTTGTGACAAAATTGCATACTATAGATGTATGCACAGTTGAAGATGGGAGCGAAATTACTGACAAATGGCTTGTTGCCATTACCCTTGGCTTTAGACAAACAAGTGTGGCATTGGACAGGAGGTATATGTCTTACAACTTGGCTCAAATTGTTGGTGTTGCTATAGGTGTGTCCCAGAATGGAAAAACTAGTAGGGTTTGTTTAGATAATTGCATCTTATCCCCCCTTCCATTGAATTTCTCAGTCAGCATGCTAGTGACAATCATTGTATGTTTTCTTATATGCCACAATGCGGGGCGATATCTATTTGAAAATGAAGCCTTCGTAACTGCTCTAGGAAATAAACATGACACACACAATCAACTTATTACCTCTTGGAATAAGGAATTGATGGCTTTTTTTCATGATTTCTATGTGGAATTAATGGTGGAATTTCAAAGACTTCGAAAGGATCCTTTAACTTCACGTATGGACTTATCTGTTGCTCAATTTGTGACTGGGATCTTGCAGATCTCTACTGATAAAGTTTATTCATTTTGGCCACGGGAAGCCTAAAAGACTATCTCCTAATCAACTTCCATCTATTGAAGGTTTTATGAGTACTTCGAAAATTCCAGATGTTGAGTGGCAATGTCTGATAAAGGGAGTTATAAGGCCTTTTTACTCATGTTTTGTTGAACTACTTGTTTGGAAAAAATGTTGTTGTTTGCTTTTGTTGTTGATATGCGTAAATCTAACACATGTTATATTTTCTTCACCTTGCAAATGTTGTTATTGACAACATGCTTCTATTTTGGCTCTAAGAAATCTAGCATGCACTAGATTTTTTTTCACTACAATGTGGTTGTTGGCAATATGCTTCTGTTTGTGCTAGAAGTAAATATTACCATGTGCTAGATTTCTTTTATCTAGAAATGTTATAATGTGTTTGTGTTTGTGCTAGAAGGAAATCTGGCATACATTAGATTCCTTTCACCCTTCTATCAATTTATTGACAATGTGGTTGTATATGCATTAGAAGGAAATCTAGTGTGCACTAGATTTCTTTCACATTGCAATGTTGTTTGCAATTCAATTGTTTGTGCTAGAAGGAAATCTAGTATGCGTCACATTTCCCTCACCTTACAATTATGTTATTGGCAATGTGCTTGTGATTGTGTTAAAAGGAAATCTAGTATGTGCTAGATTTCTTTTGCCCTAGAATGTTTTTGGTAATATGTTTGTGTTCTTGCTATAACAAAATCTAGCATGTGTTAGATTCTTTAGCCCTACAATGTTATGTGTTTGTGTTTGTGCTAGAAGGAAATCTATCACACACCAGATTTCTTTTGTCTTGCAATGGTGTTTTTGGCAATATGCTTGTTTGAGCTAGAAGTAAATCTAATATGTGGTATGTTTCTTTCACCCTACAATATTGTTCTGTGCTTGTGTTTGCGAGAGAAAGAAATCTAGCATGTGTTAGATTTCATTTACCTTGCAATGTTGTTATTTGAAATATGTTTATGTTTGTGATAGAAGAAAATATAGCATGAGATAAATTTCTTTTACCCTACAATATTGATGTTGGCAATATGTTTGTGTATGGTGGAAGGAATTCTAACAACACTATATTTATTATGGTCCCACCCTAACCCCCTTATTTATGTAGTAGGATCGAGTCATAGTTATAGTTAAGTAAAGAGTCAATAAAGCCCATATTAATAATTGTAAGTGGTTAACCCGCATTTAATGACAAGACCACAGTTAGTTGCAAATGGGCCATGGTATTAGATAGACGGTATTAATAAGAACCATGGTATTGCTCCATGGTACTGCATGTATGAGTCATATATAAAGGATAGAGACTCCTTGCGAGGAGCATCGTGTCTTATTTTGTAATCGAGCTCTGCTCTATTGGAGGTTTCCCCCTTGAAGAGGCAAGTGAACATTACTTTTTGAATAATAAAATACCAGCTGTTATTTCTCACTGTTCTATGCTCTGGGTATATTTCTGCGCATATTGGGTATTCTTGTATCATCTTGTAGGTTAAGAGCATAACAAGTGGTATCAGAGCGCTTTCCAGGGCCGGTGGGATCTCCATTTTTTAGCAAATTTTTTTTTTGTCTAGAGACATGTTTCGGCATCTTTAAACCATGGGATCTGTCGTTGAGCGCGTAAACCTGCAGATTTGGGGAGGCATGCACGTAGAAAATAAAAGAGGTGGTCACGCTTGTTGGACTCCCTTGTAACCCCTGCGGGTACCCCTTCGAGTAGTAGCGCATTAGACAAAACCGCGCATGGACTGTCTTCCAAGTACCCTCTGGTATATCGGAAGCCCCCTATCTCCCTTGAAACCTCGCCATAGATTAAATGTCAGTCGTCTTGCTGCTACAGTACACTGAGAACAACACTTGGAGAGATTACTCACCAGTACGATAGGGTAGTCAGGTTGTATGGCTAAGGGTACGGTTGATCCTCCTTGGTTAGTGCCCTGAAAAATTGGGCCGAGTACTACTATCAGACCCTTATGTATATTGCGATCTGTAGCACCTGAAACTCCTCAAGACCATAGTTCCCTTTTCTATCTCTAGATCACACATAATCTCTGCCAAATCAGATCTCGCAAGTGGGGTTTGCAGCAACAGCAGAAAGCAGTCCTGCAATTCAGATTTAACAGAACAGCCATTCAAATCTATTAGATCCATCATATCCGTAGTAGAAATCTGTTCTACCGCTCAAATCAATCCGATCAACCATTCAAATCTCTCAGATCCACCAGATCCACCATCCAGATCTGAGTAGTTGTGTGGGTTCCTATACCAGGGCATGATTTTTGCAGGACTTTTGGCATCATTAACATTTTGGGGATTCGGATACTGTAGTATTCCTAAGAAAGGAGTAAAACCGGGGTGCTTATTGGTGACCTAGCCCATAAAAATCAGGACGACAAGCTGAGTAAGGTGGTACCATTCAATTGTTAGTGCCAAAAAAAAAAAAAAATTGGGCGGTCCCAAATTTCAAGTGCATCGAATCGGTGCATGGTAGAAACTAGAGCTCAAGCTATGGCCAATGAGAAGATTGAAAAACTTGAACAATCCTTCAAAGACATCCAAGACCAGCTGGCGACAACAACTAACACACTCTCTAAGGGCAAGGCAGAAGCCCGTGACGAGGCATATAGTAGCAATGAACACAGTGAGGGTGAGTCTAGCCACTCTCTTCAACTCTGGGGCACCCACCAACAATCTCGTCCGTGACCACCCAAGCTAGATATGCATAAATTTGACAGTTCTCACCCGGTAGCATGGATATCACAAATGGAGCAGTATTTCAATCTGAAATACATCTTAGATAGTGAGACTCAGCTTATGGTGGGGAGCATGTACTTGGACAATGAAAGATGGCAATGGTGGCAATGGCATCAACATTGCAATGGAAGGCCCTTGACTTGGGACACCTTCAAAAAAGCTCTTATAGAGCACTTTGACCATGACTCTGCTTTTTTGGGTCATCTCAGTAAGCTCCGATAGACTGGCACATTGGATGAATATATTACAGTCTTTGAAGCCTTAGCTTTCCACACTATGGGTCTCCAAGATGAGTTTTACACAGAATGCTTTATCAGTGGTCTTAAAGAGGCCATACAAGCTCACGTCCAACTACACCACCCTCCCACATGGTCGGAGGCTTGCAAGGTAGCTCGTAAAGTTGAACGTGCATTAGCGACCCAGTCCAATCACCCAAATTTCACCGCCAAGAGTCACCCCCCACAGGCTCATAGCACTACTCAAACACTTAAGGTTCAAAAGGTGTCACCTATAGAAATGGCAGAAAGAAGAAAGTAGGGATTATGTTACTACTGTGATGAAAAGTACTCCCTAGGTCATAAATGCAAGGAGCCCAAATTCTTTCAAATTGATGTTACTGATTACAGCTCATCAGAGGAAGCCCCACCACTTGAGGAACCTGAGGAGGAAGAAGAGGACAACTAGAAGGACAATGTCCCTGATGAACCAATTATTTTACTGCATGCTTTGGCAGGGATTTCTTCACCTCAAACTCTAAAAATCAGAGGTTTTATTAAGCATCACCCAGTAGTAGTGTTGATTGATAGTGGAAGTACACATAATTTTATCCATCAAAGAGTTGCGGAAGCAGTGCATTGCTTTGTACGAGTAGTTTCTAATTTCCAAGTCCAAATTGCGGATGGGGGAACAATGAGATGTGAAGGCCGCTGTGAAAATGTCAAAATTCAAATGGGGGATTATCAGTTGAAGACCCACATGTTTGCCATACACATGGGAGGGTGCGACATTTTCCTCGGTGCTAAATGGCTTCGCACATTTGGGCCAATCACAATGGATTTCTAGGAGTTATATATGAGCTTTAAGCAGAACAACTCCACACATACCCTCCGCAGACTCCAGGCGGGAACTCCCTCTATCATCAGCTCACATAGGATGGAAAAGTTGTTAAAAAAGGTCCATCATGGAGTTATAGCTCAATTTAATGCCATCCAGGCCGTCGAACCCAATTCTCTTCCTATTCATCCTGAGATGCAACAAATTTTAAATAACCATCTGCCAGTCTTTGACAAGCCTCATGAGCTTCCACCCTTGAGAGGGGAACATGATCATAGCATCACTTTGGTCCCAAGAGCCCAACCACCAATGTGCGCCCATATAGATATCCATTTGCCCAAAAGAATGCAATAGAAAAAATAATCAAGGAACTTTTGGAAGAAGGCGTCATTCGTCCTAGCATTAGTCCTTATTCATCACCGGTGGTCATGGTGCTCAAGAAAGATGGGGAATGGCATATGTGTCCAGACTTCAGGGCCCTCAATAAGTTGACAGTCAAAGATAAATTTCCCATCCCGGTTGTTGATGATTTGTTGGATGAACTAAATGGGGCTCAATTCTTCACTAAGCTGGATCTTCGCTCAGGCTACCACCAAATTCGCGTGAAAGAAGTCGACATTCCAAAGACTACTTTCAGAACTCATGAAGGCCATTATGAGTTCCTGCTCATGCCATTCGGTCTTTGTAATGCCCCATCTACTTTTAAGGGCCTTATGAACCACCTCCTCAAACCATATCTCAGAAAATTTGTCCTTGTTTTCTTCAATGACATCCTCATCTACAGTTGCACTTGGGCTGCACATCTTCAGCATGTAGATCTACTCTTGCAATTGCTCCGCAAGCATAAATTATTTGTTAATATGTCCAAGTGTTATTTTGGCATGGAAGAAGTTAAGTATTTGGGCCACATTTTGGAGCATGAAGGTGTCAGGGTGGACCCCAAAAAGATCTAGGTAGTGCAGGATTGGCCTCAACCTGAAGAGCCTGAGATGATTTTTGGGTCTCACGGGCTACTATTGCAAATTTGTCCACAATTATGGTCACATTGCGAATCCCCTCACTCAACTCCTCAAGAAAAATTCATTCCTCTGGAATGATGAAGCACAACAAGCCTTTACAGCTCTCAAAAATTCCATGTGATCCACTCTAGTCTTCGCACTACCCGACTTCACCAAATCTTTTGTCATTGAATGTGATGCTTTGGGTATGGGTATTGGGGTGGTCTTAATGCAGGAAGTTCGACCCTCTGCCTTCACAAGCCAACAACTAAGTGGGAAGAATCTGGGACAATCTACCTATGAGAAGGAAATGATGGCCATTTTACATGCAGTAGATACCTGGTGACCTTACTTATTAGGGCGACGTTTCCAAATCCACACAGACCATCACAGTCTTAAATATTTTTTGGAGCAATGCCTATCCTCACCACAACAAAATGAATGGCTCGCCAAAATGCTGGGATATGATTATGAGATCACTTACAAGAAAGGGTGTGAAAATATTGTAGCAGATGCATTATCTTGCCAATTTGAGGAGGAAAGTTCCCTACTCACAATTTCCCTTCCCAATCCAGAATGGATTGAAGAGGCTCGTAGGGAATGGTTTTCACATCCCTGGCTCTCCCAACTCATTACTCAATTGCAAGCGGATCCAAATTCCACAAAGGGCTACTCGTGGCAGGATGAGATTCTTCGCTTCAAGGACAGAGTCATAATATCACCAACATCCACCCTCAAAAGCCGCATTTGGGTGGAGTTGCACTGATCCCCCACTGCAGGACATTCAAGCTTTCAAAAGACGTATACTCGCACTAGAAGATCATTTTTTTGGACAGGCATGAAAAAGGACATTCTTACTTTTGTAGCAGAATGTGATGTCTGTCAGCGCCACAAAGGGGAGACAGTTAAAGCACCAGGCACATCACAACCATTTCCCATCCTGGCATCAATATGGATGGAGGTTTCTATGTATTTCATTACAGGTCTTCCAAAGTCAGGAAATGAGTCAGTGATCATGGTGGTTGTGGACCGACTTTCTAAGTATGCTCATTTTTTCACCCTACTGGTGGGCTCCAGTATTACAGCAATATTGCTGCAACTCCTGGGACTCCCTTCTTTACTTTATATCAACCCGGTAGTTTGTAACAAACTTGGAAGCGACGGTGCTGTATGCACAAGTACTAGCTCTTGCTGCAGCTGTCACTTGGTCAGCTGGCACAAGTCCACTAGGGGCTTAAACCAACTTCTATGAGCTCTGAGAAGAAGCTTTTTAACTGATGGATGAAAGCTAACTCAAAGGAAGCTAATCTACTTGCGGAAAGAAACTGAAAATCTGAAAGGAAATGAAAACCCTAGCAAACCCTAATTTTACCATCTAGTCCTACTGATGTGAAAAAGAGGATGCGAGCTACTGACAAAGGTGCCATTGACTTATAGGAAGGTAAAATGCATGTGTCTAATTTATCACTATCTGAAGAAAACATCTTTTCGTATTTTTGAATAAGTTGTCAGAATTATCATGCATGTGCTTTCACTGTTTTTGACTATGCAGAGGTGGATTGGCAAGAGAAAATTCTTGCAAGAGGTTGGGAAGATTCGAAGAGGGCCTAAGGGATCCCTAGCACCCTTCCTGAGAGTTTCAAAGAATTTGGCTTTCAAGAAACTGCTTTCGTGAGCTTCTACAGGAAGTTTGCAGGGGTTCTACAGGATGTTCTGGAATTTCTATAGGATATCTGGAATTTCTACATGATGTCTGTAATTTTCTACAAGATGTTCAGAAATGGGATTTTGGAGGATGGATGGAGGGAGAAAGATGATGGAGTGGGTATGGAGGTGAGATAAGGGTGTAAGGAGGTCCAGGGCTTGGAGAATGGAGCTGAAGAGTGATAAGGACGGTTGGATTTGTTTAAGGAGAGATAAGGCAATGCTACACAATAATATGGAAAGTAGGTCAACGTGAGGGAACGTGGCAAAGGTAAGGCAAGGATCTGAAATGGACGATGAAGCAGGTAGGTTGGGTGGAGTATGGGCAGATGGAGAAGTATGATAGGCGCTCTGCAAGTTATTTTTCAAACTTAACAAACAAACACTTAGAAAACATATGACCTAGTTACTTCACTCCAATCTGACCTAAGTAACAGCAAAAGGAAATGAACAGAAGTTTATTTGCAATGAAATCATATGAAATAACTATGCAACTAAGTAATCATAACCCTAAGCATGCAATCAAAACTAATATCAAGTTCGGAAACTAAGAATCCAACACTACTATTTGCACGGTGAAGCAAAACAATGTTTTTGTTGGCAGCAATGTCACCTTCGTCCCAGCTCACGATCCCACTGAGGGAGAGGTGAGATCAGAGGTGCTTGATGGCCTTTTTCTGGAAATCTTCCATATTACTAATCTATCAACTAAATATGAACATAAAAAGCCTATCTAACCATCAACCATGACCTATGTAACCAACAAGATGTTAACCTACTTAACAGAAATGATTTTGCAAAGACATGAAAACAAATAACAGTACATGAAGGAAGCCTTGGCACTTGGGTTGGGCCCAACCCCAAGAGCTGCAGGCCCCTAAAGAAACTCAGAACTGATGCCAAGTAAAGTTGCTTTCCATTACTCAAAAATAGCCATGTTCATAACAAAGTTACACAATAGCAGCTACGAAAATGAGCTGAGAAAATAGCAGCACCTTAGTGCAAAATAACAACAGTCCAAAAAGTAAACTATGAAGGTTGAAAGCCTTCCTATTTATGCCTACGAGGGCCTCATCAGCCCTCCTTAATTCAAGGGGCTCGGCTGCTCCATCTGCCAGTAAACAGTCACTCTTCACCAAGCTGCTTGGCTGCCTTTAAGATTCATTTTGGTGGCTTGCTGAGCTCCGAGTTGAGGGTGAAGATTTCGAGGAAGGGACATTTAATGCCAGAGACATCCTCCCTACAAATCCTCACCCTTGTTCCTTCATGCTTGGCTGTCATCTAGCTCATAATTGCTTGGATTTGTTCCAAAATTTGTCCAAA